>JAHWFO010019845.1:423804-466545 GCA_023313115.1 Rhysida immarginata | reverse complement strand
TATGACGTTTCAGTGCTGAGGCTTTCTTTATAGGAGGCGTTGGCTTGAAGCACACAACACACGATCGCGTGTGCAGCCAACGGCACCTAAAAAACAAGGCCTGCACACTGTCTGCTGACTGCGTCATCAAACGAGGGCTGGCAATCTAACTTTCATTGTTTACAACAAACGAAAAGGCACTGATTGCAACAAGTGTTTTTTCGTTTGTTGTAAACAATGAAGATTGGATTGTCAGCCCTCGTCTGATGATGCAGTGAGCAGGCTTTGTTTTTTAGGTGGCTTTGGTGCAGCCAACACAATCTCTACCATAACATAACCATCGAGAGAGAAGGGCTATGCGATGAAACGTAATACATTGTTACATCATCATAGATAGGCCATTGTTATTCGTATTTCTACCAATAATAAGCCATAAATTTGCCCTAACTATGACGATGATGTAACAATGTATTTCTTTTCATCGCTGAGGCCTTCTCTCTCGGTGGTTACGCCTCTACTCAAAGCCTGAGCGCGGAAACATTATACATTGTTATATTACTATACGGAGCACGGTCTATAGATATTCATGGTCATCGAGCTTCTGCCATTTTCCATTGTTTCGAGAAGCTAAGGAAAACAGATCGCGCCAGGTGCCGCATAGATCGCACCAGGGCCGACCGTGACCTGCGATAGAAGTTTTTCATTGAAACTGAAAATGAAAGTAAAGTTTCTCTCTGTCGATAGGGCGGCGCTGCAGGCGTTTTTGGGCCGATTGTACATGCAGCGCCACTTTTCAATAGAGTTCCCGCCCTATTGGGAGCTAGAAACTTTAGCTTCATTTTAACAATGGAGCTCGATGCCCATGAATATCTATAGACCGTGATACGGAGTCATGTTTAATCGTATTTCTACGAATAATAAGCCCTAAATTATGACTCCGCATGATGATGTAACAAAGTATGAAATTTTCGCGCTCAGGCTTTGAGTGGAGGTGGTGTTGCTTCAGGTGGCATTGCTTTATCGTCCGCTGCACCATAGATTACCATAGAATTTTCCTGTCTTAAAAATGTAGCAAAGAAAATGACTCTCTCTTAAAAGCCGAAATATTTAATGTGATAAGAACTAGAAATTTCCTAGATTATAGTTTTATAATAAAATAAAATATTTATACATTTATCGTATTTTTCGAGAAAAACAGTATATTAACAATTCCAGCCAAATCGCTGTCGTTTATAAAATACAATGTGTACTTAATACCGTCCCAGTGTCCGAAACTGAATATCGAAGAAGCATAGTAAAAATTCTTTGCAAAATGACCCAGAATTTTTTAAAAGGTTCATATTAATATTTAGATTTAATAATACGGTCCTATTTTTCCATATTTTCTGTAAGTTTTCGGATCCTCAGATATTGGCAAAAATTTTCTTGTGTTATCGTACACAGTCTAAATTTCTTCCTGTTTTAATTAATTCGATTAAACGCAGTGTAATAAAATAGATCGCAGATTTTCAGTAATAATTTTTCACTTGTTTTTTGTGCCAAAGTTTGGACCCATAAGCAACTTATATTAGATTATTTTTTATAATATTATCCAATTTTGGTCTTTTATACCGTGTGTTTCAAAAGTTCCCGAACGCAGGAGATGACTTTCCCTGCATAACGTACTGTTGTGCAGGTATGCTGAAGGGCTGGTAGACAGGCGCCACTGTCTCTCAACCTCTTTTTTTTTTCAATTAATGGATGCTCCCAGTCGTTACGAACCCCGCTATTTATTTTACATAATAGCAAATACGGAATTTGAGTGAAATAAAAGGTTAAAGTAAAAAATAGAAGTTTTATTTACTATTGTATAAAACCTACGGTATTAAGCTTATACCAGTACAGTAACAGTTTAAAAAGCGTTTATTGCGTGAAAACAAACAAATGAAATGATCTAACCTACATGTACCGTTTCCTTAGGGAATGTAAAAATAAAATAAACACCTTTGAGAAACTTTGCTACTATGTAAAACTGATTTTATGTAATTTATTTCAGCACATGGTTTGTTTTAGTGGTTGGCCGAACATTACTCCTGCTATCGTTGGTTAGGCTTTCCCTACAGACGGGGTAGTTTGGGAACTTTTGAAAAACACGGTGTAATTACGAGATGTGTCTAAAAAGTTATCATATCTAGACGGCAACTTGGCTGTAGCAATCGGTTCAAAACGGACTGGTAAAATGCAGCATTAATGGTTTGACCTGCAGGAACAAATTCCTTGTGGATGATGCCGTTGTTGTCGAAGAAGGTTGATCAACAGTGTTTTCACCGTGGATTTTTGCAGACGGCTTTTTTGTTTTGGTCTCGGCTTTACTCCCGTACACCTGCACCAACATTCCATGTGTCTCCGTTGCAGTTTTCTCCAATTTGTAGCAGAACTTGATGTTTACACGTTGCTCCATTACGCTGTGACACTTCCTCTCACACTGAATACGTTCAACTGGTCGCAGTCTGTTTACACTGCCAGTCACATGCACTGCATGCTGTGTATCGATTCTCCCCAAGTCTCTGAAGAATCATGCGCATGCGCAAGCACATGCGCCAAGTTGCCGTTCAGATACGGCACCATTCACCGAACTTTTTAGACACACCATGTATATCGTTTTCTTATGTCTTTGTTTTGTGATTTGTCTGTTTGACTTTGTTCTCGGTGCCTTGATGGGGGTTCCTTTATCCTTTTCTTTGGTAGCAATAAATCAAATCAATCAATAATTTTGATCATTTAAAGTATTATTCATAATTTTATTTATTATTTTTCAGATTGTTAATCATGGCAGAAAAGCTAACAATTTCGGAAAGAGTAGAGCTTGTGCTTTTGTATGCGAAGGACGGCGCCTGTTCGCGTTCGGTTGCTGATATTTTTAATACTAAGTACCCGGATGGCCAACCAATTACGAAAAGAACTGTCAGCAAAACTGTAAATTATTACATAGTAATTAAATATATTAGTAAATTGAATAACTAAAAATGTTCTTTAATAAACTGCCTATGGGTTTAGACTTTTGAACCACCCTGTATAAGTAACCGGACAAAAATTAGTCACCTACTGTTAATAGTGCGTAGCACGTTCCTTCACTTTAATGCGCTTGGGCATTAATTCTACAAGTGTACTTAGATAGTCCTTATCTATCTCCAACCAATGCTGCATACAATTTATCCGGCAGGTCGGCGATGTTAGTCAGATGGCGATTCGTTCACTTAACACGTTGCTCCAGGTGGTCCCACAAATTCTTACTGGGATCAGATCTGGGAATTCGGCAGATCAAACAAGGTTCTGTACGGTCTGATTATGCTCATCGAAGTACTCTTCCACGGATCTAGACCTGTGAACTCTGCAGTTACTGTCTTGATAGTCAACATCGTCCAGGTCATAGACACCCTTGACGTGATCCACAAAAGGCAGCAGTTTCCACCCAGAATGTCATGATAATGATGCTGGTTAAGCCTGGTGCTAATTTCAACGAGAGGTCCCTGAAAACTTACCCACAGCATCACAGAGTCACCACCCGCCTGCACCTCACCTTGACACAATCAGGGTGAAAGGCTTCATTGTTTCTTCGATGCACACGATGTCGAGCGTCAGTCGTAAAAAGACAAAATTTTGATTCATCCGACCAACTCACGCGTTTTCAGTAGTCTTCAATCCAGTTCTGATATCGCTTCCACTACTGTACACGAGCTTTCTTATGAGCTGGAGTGAGCAACGGATGCTTGCAAGATAACCGACTCCAGATGCCCATTTTATGCAGTTGCTTCCTTAAGTTCTTTCACAAATTTGCCTATGCGGAGCGTGGCCAGCTGTAATATTCCGTCTTTGATTCCGTTCAATCAGCATTGACTTCTGACCATAGTTTCGACGCCTTTAGCCACCCGGCGTGCATGTGGATTACTTCTTGAACTCACGGATGACTATGCGATTTGATACTCCGGCAAAGGTAACGTGATTTCTTGCACGGGATGTCCTTTTTCCTACCCAAATGGTATGACCTCTTTTTTGCTACTAAGATACTTCTGGTTTATGACCCATTTTTTGCAGCGAAGTTCGACACGGAATAAACAACTGGTTTTAACAATGCTCGTACGTCGCTTAGCTACTACTATCTCGCAATGAAATGTGCTCATACGCATTCATTTGTATACTATTTACCAAAACGTTATTGGGCGCTTTCGATTTTAGACGTTTTGTCGAACACCTAGAAATATACTTGACGAATTATCCTGTAAAGAGCATGTACCACTTCATATAATTCAGCGAAGGTTTTGTCCCGAAGGCAAATAGGGGACCAACAACAAATTGAACTAAAAAATAATATTTGGGATCATCCTGCAAAAAAATAATAAAGAAATAAGTGGAAGTCTAAAGCGATACGGAAACTAATGTGTTTATTGCCGACGCGTTTCAGTTTACACAATCTTCAACGGGCATTTACAAAACTAACACGTGCCAAATACAATGTTATCGAAATATAAGAGTGATAAGACAACCAATAAAGATTTCAAGATCTGTGCATAAACTATTATTATAAATGATGAAGGTGTCATCCACGTATCTGTGATACATGACTATTTTTCCAGAATGAATTAAATCTTGCATATAACGATCTTCGATGTGTTGAAGGAAGAATTCAGAAAATGTGGCGCTGATAGGAAACCCCATCATCACACCTTTAGGAACTTCATAAGGTGTGATGATGGATTGTCCTATCAGCGTCACACTCTCTGAATTCATTCTGGAAAAATAGTCATGTATCACAAATACGTGGATGACACCTTCATCATTTATATTATTAGTTTATGCACAGATCTTGAAATCTTGTCCACATTCAATCAATTTAATAGCTTCATTACTTACACAATGGAAAAAGAGAATGATCTAGGAAGAATCAAGTTCCTAGGCCTTTGCGTCAACAAGAACCATAAAACGATGAAGTTTGATTTTGATGAAATATATAGAAAAAAAGTCCACCACCTTGAATATAATTCCTTTTTAATCGAATCATCAGATGTAGAACTGCTACATCAGACAGTTTCCATCGAGCTCAGACATTTCCTATAATCATGAAGGCTAAAAAAATGAAATTGCTACTACCTTTGAAGTGGCGAGGCTAAACGAATTTCCCAAACACATAACCAATTATATCTTCAAGAGTGTTCAGACAAGCCTAACGTCATGTACTTTTATTTTGTATCAGACAGAGTAATGAAGAGATGAAGAGATGGGTAAATTGGAAAATGATTTAATTAAAGTCTACAAATAAATCGAAATATAAATATTGGATGATTAACAAATATCAATAAAGACGGTTGAATTATAATAAGCTCTCAGTCCAGGCCCTGTGATCTGGTTTCCAATGGAGTTCGGGATTAGTTCCTAGACACGGTAAGCTGTCATCGGCAATGGCATTGACTGAAGAGCTATACTCTATCCAACTAAAGGTGGAGTAGGCGTGTCCAGTTAAACTTCCTATTTCAATTGTTAGACATTGTTGCCAAAGTAGAATCAACAATGTCTAACAATTGAAATAGGAAGTTTAACTGTACACCCCCAATCCAACTTTCGTTGGACAGAGTATAGTCGAAGGTGAGGCCGAAGATTCAATCTGGAATGAGGGCTCGGACGCTGTCGAAATGGGTACCGCTGACTCGGAGAGCGGCGACCTTAAAAGGTTTGTCAACCGGGGCAGTTGAGCTGTAGCAAATTGAACTATGAATTAATATCTTTTCACAAGAGACTAGACATAGATTATCTTCATTAATTGAGTTATTTAATTTAGCACTAAAACTTAGCACCATGGATGCTCGTTCTCGGTCCGGGACGTTGTGCACTACTTGTTGTCGAAACAGACCGGGAAGTGGTGGCGATCCGTCTTCACCAGTTGGGACCGCCGTAGATTCCTTTAGAAACACCTCATCGAGTCCTTTGGGCTTGGGGCAGAAAGTCGGCTTAATTCAACAGCTCTCAGGGGACGTATCAGAGTCTCACCCTCGTTGCAGGGGACGTATTAGCAGTAGGGGTAGAGCCTTCAATAGCGGGTTCGACACTGTTGTCTAAGTGATGAGAGGTGATAGGCATAGATTCAATTAAGCATTGTAAATTCAAAGTCTCGCTTGTGTTCCGATAGCTTTGGAATGCTTTGGATTCCTTATTCGTTTGCGTGCAAGCTTGAACGGAAAACAGCGGCATCTATGGGTGGTTGGTCTCACGTTCCTCCGGTAACAATGACGATCTTCGGAACAGCTTACATCAAGTGTTGGCCGGGGCTCCTGGCTTCCGACCACTGATGCCGACGGACCACGTTACGTTGAATCGGCAAACTCGGTTGCAGACACCTTGGCTTATTTCGAGGCGGGCCTGATTGTTACGCTTGTCCTCCTCGGAACTTGCCTTCTCGAACCTGGCTTGGAATTACAATTCGTTTCCATCGGCCTTTTCGTCTGTGATTCGTTCCTTGGTCCCGTCGATGCTCATCAGCTGCTCTCTCCGTTGCTGGAGCTGGAGCTGGAGCTGGATGGAAACGGGGCGTCCGACGCTCATGCCATAAGTGACGCTCATTTAAACGTCACAAATTCGATGCTTGTTTGTCCACCAGTGAGACATCAGAAGACCATGGGAAAGGTGAAATGATGAACATAATGACCTCGTGGCCCTCTGACGACGACGCAAAGTTGACCAGACGTTGAATAGCGTCTTTTAAACACAAGAGGCCCAACCGAAACCATTCCAGGAGTAGGAAGGAGCGCAATTGCATTGCACTTTTCCTCCAAACTCCTCCAACAGAAGGCGTCCTACCTGTTGTTCTCTCCCAACGAGCAAACCATATCTCTTTCACGAGAAAGGCAATGGAGACGGCCAGGTCCTTGTACAGCGGGACACTGGTGGTATCATTCACCAGGAACCGCACTGGTAAGACATGTTTGTCAAACCAAAGTGAAACTTTAAACGGCTCCAGATGGATTGTGCAAACGAGCACTCGAAGAAGATGTGCGGGATAGTTTCCGGTATTCCACAAGCCAGGTAGCCTGCCTTATCAACTCTCCACAGATGGAGTCGCTGAAGAGAATAAAAACCAAGATGTAATAGCCACGACTGATAATTAAAAACAGACCTCTCATAGGCAAGATTTTGGATGTTCGCAAAAGTTTTGGCACATGAGAAATTAGGATGTAAACGATAAATATCAGTGGCAGCATCTTGATCGAGATGCTGGAGAAACCAGGATAAACGCAGGCTGCCCCAGTCTTATGGGTCTTGTCGAAGATCGGGTAAAAAGGTCCGTAATTCAGTGATTAGATGGTTATAAAAGTCAAGGCCGTGATAGTCAATGATCACTGGCAACGAGAAGGAAATTGGGAGCCTGTTCACCCTGAAAAAGAAGCGCAGGTGAAGAAAAACGAACGTCGCCCAGCCTGGAGATGGAGGCAAGAACAGACGGATCACAGCAGCCATCTTCGCCGCCGTAAGATAGTGACGCAAGTCAGGCAGATCCAAATCCCCCCCCCCCCTTTCGAAGGGGATAAAAAGATCTGCCTTGAGAGGATGGCGACGACCCGAAGCTCCCCACACACGTAGTCAACAATCGCTCTCCGGAGCCTCAGATGATCCCGTGACGACGGCAGAGTAAACAGCCTCTTAGATGTCAGTAGAGGGAGAATGTGCGATTTAATAAATCTCACCTTGACTTACATAGAAGCGAAAATACGGAAGTTCTTGTCAAGGCAGGATAAACATTTTTCTATTACCTTATGCCAGTGACTAGAATCCATTGATGAAAGAAACGAGAATACGTAACCCAGCACAGTAACTTGGCCACACCATGTAATTGGGAATGCACTAAGCAAGCTGGGGGACCAATTCCCAATTGCAATGCCCTTCGATTTCGAGAGGTTGATCGTGCTTCCTGTCGATACGCTGAAGCGGTCGAAGGACTCTTTATAAACATCCAGGGAATAAGCGTCCGAAGCAATTAACACTATGTCGTCTGCATAAGCAAGAGTCTTGATATTAACTGACGCAGCAGGTAGTTCATAACCCCGGATGTCTTGGTAGCGATTAAGATATTGTAACGATGGTTCCAAGTAGATGACATAAAGGAGGAGGGACAGCGGACATCCCTACCTTACACCTTTGAAAAGTGGGAAGGTGGCTGACATGAAACCACTGATCGTCACGCATGATGTAACCGATGCATACAGCGTTGAGATTACGGCAGCAAAGGACCGAAGACGAAGATGACGCAGTACCTGGAACAGGAATTGATGGTTCACCTTATCAGAGGCTTTTTCCTGATCCAGACTTAATATGGCTAGAGATTGCTGGCGGCCACGAGCCTCCTCCAAGACACATTTGATGGTAAGCAGATTATCCATCATCCTGCGCGAAGGAATCGAACAGGACTGCCCCGGATCACAGAACCTGTCAGCATAAAGTTTTAAACGGTGATGAAACACCCCAGTGAAGATCTTATAATCTGTATTTAACAGAGTTATCGGCCTCCATTGGGTTATAAGTTCAGGATTCGAGCCTTTAGGAAGAAGAATGATCCTCCCGACGGAAAAATCTGATGTGATGGTGGAAGGATCACGTAGGATGGAATTAAAAACACCCACCAGAAAGGATCCGAGAATTTTCCAAGTGGCGATATTAAAGGAGTATGGGAAGCCATCCATCCCTGGGCTAGATGACTTCCGGCTGCCCTTTGTCAGAAACTTCTTAACTTCGTCTTCGGAGAAGGGACGAGAAACAAATTTATCGGCCTCCTCTGAAAGGGGATCCGGTGCCTGCACCCATTGCTCCGTGGCGCCTGATGGAATTATGGGATGATCAAAGAAGGATGAAAAGTGTGTGTGAAAGACTGAGAGGATGTCAGAGTCGGCCCTCACTTCAACATCCTTCACCACTAGACGTTTGCATCTGTTTTTGTTGGCCCACCGTTTCTCCTCCGCAAACACAGACGATGACATGCTGCGGGTATTGGCAGTCGAAGAGATTTTGGCTCTGAGCGCCGCCCCGGCAGCTTTCCGCAACATAAGAGCATTGAGTTCATTCTTGATCTATCGGGTCTAGGTGACCGGTTCCTATTGAGGAGGAGAGTTACGGAGAAGTTTAAGGATATTGTGCAAGACAAGGAGAGACCGCCGTTTACACTTAGCATCTTGCATTCCAGCCTTCTTAAAGAAACGACGAGTTTTCTTCTTAAGGTTAAGCCACGAAGCCAGTGAAGGCGACAGGCCTCGAAGCTGATTTTCGATGAACTGAACAAAGCACTGAACAAAGCTTACATTCCCCTTGCAGTCTTTGTTGTCTAGCAGAGAAATGTTCAAGGGCACCAGTTCTTAAACGGTGAAAACCCTGTGCCAGATGGTGGAGATAAAGAAGGAGGATCCCATGACCACACGATGGCACTGTGGTTTGAAAACGAGCACGGGACCACTACCATCGAACCAGGAGTGTCAGCAAAATTGCAGTCAACGAGGAATAGATCAAGATGAGATGACAGAGAGGGTCCTCGGTGGAATGTGAACCCAGGAGAATTCCTTCGTGGAGGATTGTTCCATAAGTCGAAGAGAGAATTTTGACGACAAAGCTGGTATATAAATCCGGACGAAAAGATGTTATTTATGTCTGGACGACAGTTGAAATCCCCAGCCATAACGATAGGAAGAGAAGAGCACAGAAAAACCTCGATATCGCTTTAGAAGGACTTTTTCTCTGTTGAACTGCACGGCGAATAAATATTAAGCAGTCTGAAACTAACATCGGATGAAAAGATGTCTAACGCTATTACTCTGTCTTCACTGTCACATACATAATTCTCAATTTGGAGGGAGGGATCCAAGACGATGGTAGCGACCCCTTGACCAAATGGAGATGATGAATTGATGTAAAAGCGGCCGTCAGGAAAAATGATGCGGATGTTGGGCAAATCCTGATAACGCTGAGATGAGGTCAACTTAACTTCCTGAAGAAGAAGAATATCTGGCCTATGAAGAGCAATAAACGTCAATAGTACAGACTGCTTAAACAAAGACCCAAGCAGCGTACGTTCAGTGAGATTATTTTCATATTGCAGACTGAGGACGCCGGCGCTTACTAGAATCCACAGGTGAGGGCGATTTCGAAGCGGAAGAAGGCTTCGACGACCTACGGATTGGTGAGCGCGCACGGTGAAATGATTCCTTTTGGGAACTAGCGCTGCTCTCTCTGCCAAGTGAAGAGGAGAGCCTCCCGTCCCTTCTCCTGCTATGATGTTTCGGCTTCTTTCGTCGGCTGCGTTTTGATGCAGACCCGCTCCGCGCCAAAGCAGATGAAGCGGACATGGCCCCAGGCACAGATGATGAAAACGCATCTCGATTAAGCAGGCCTGCTGATTCTACTGGCTGTGAAAAGGGACGAGAAGGCGGTGGAAGAGCCGGAAATTCCTCTACAATCGGTGCCGTGACACAGCTCAGTAAATTATAGACTACATCATCCGTCGCATTGTCGTCTCCAGTCATGACATCGCCCGAAGATGGTTGCAGGGAAGGGAGAATCTCACCCCATGTCGCAGGAGGCAGTGGAGGGGGAGGAATTTCCTACTGAGGCTCCCCAGACGGGAGAGGAGGAGTCGATGTCAAAGTTCCCCAAGATGAATGAGATGGAGCTGGAGGAAATAAATTGGCTGGGTCCGACAATGCCTGCGTTGATATTGTTGCCGACTATTGAGACGGAAGCGAAGATGTAGCTGGTACATTCCAAGGTTTGCCCGGGCAACGATGGTATTTGCCCACTATCTTGGAACAAAATTCGCATATTTTAAGAAGGGGAGAATCCCTCCTAACATGTGTTGGCTTTTTACAGTACCAACAACATTGGCGTTGGCCTTTGTAGGAAACATAGGCTCGTTCCTCATGGATCACAAGGGAATCGGGGATATCCTTCGAGTTTCATATTGAGGATAATACAGTATCTCCGGTCTGAAGGCTTGATGCACCTCGCCGTACCCCGACATGAAATTTTTGATGTAGCCAGTCGAAAAAATGGGCGAAATTCCCCGGACGGTGATATTCAAGTGTCCTGGGTCCGCGTGATAAAAGTAGACGTTGGTATTGCCCACTTTCACGCATTCCGCTTCAACGACGCGGTCAGCGATTGCCCTTTGACGGCAGAGCAATCGCCATTCTGAAGCTGAAAGACGCTGTAGAACTTGAAAGGCTGGGTCTTCCGATACTAGCACCGGAGGAATCCCCGTCTTATCATAAATCATTTTCATGAGCTCGCCGACGGAAAAACTTCCGTCAGCGACGAGCATAACCATCCTCGCCATGGTTACAATAGCTTGACTAAAGAAAAGTCAAAAAGATTGAAGGGGGAAGACGAGACCTCCCCCGGATGACACAGGGGGGGGGGAGGAGGACCGCTCCTCAAAGGGCTCCAAGTAACGAGAGCTTTGGTCTTAAACGTTCAAAAATAAAATTTCAGCAAATTCTGATCCTGTTCTTATTTTAGAAGAAAATCTGAGTTATTCACGAGCTCATCAGCTGCTCCTCCCGTTGCTATCGGGTAAGGATGGTGCACTTTCTGCCTTTCTGCTCTCTTTCTCCTCCTTTTATTCTGGCTCGGAGGGTTCTGAGGCGCACCTGCGCACTGCCTCTGCCAATAGCCTTTCTTTCCTTCTTTCTCTCTTTTCTCCACGGGTCCACTTCTGCCGGAGGAGTTCCATTTTCGTAATGATGATTTCTTTTGCTGGCTTCATGCCAAACCATCGGAATCGTGACTTCGATTAAATCTACTTTTCCGAGGATTTGACACCATCTTATTGAAACCAAACCCAACATGGATTTTGCTACTTTTACTTACACCAACCCCGACATCAGGAGGATCACGAACATTTTTTAAGAACATGGTCTAGTAATAGCCTATAGAACCACGAACAACAGTAGGTTCTTTCTTATAAGGCAGAAGACCCAAGGAGAGGACATTTACAAACTTTGTGGAGTGTATGAACTTGAATACCCTGGACATATTATATTGGCTCCACAAAACGCTCATTTATCATTAGATACCAGGAACATAGAAGGTCTTGGTTAAATAAGACCAAGAAATCGGCCTATGCTGAACATCTGGTCTCTGAAAGACACAGGATGCTTTCAATAGAAAATTGTATGACGGCTATATGAATTGGGAAAACCGCTGAAAGAATTGTCATACAAGAAGAAATCGAAATAAGAAAGCATCTTCGACTCAATAAGGAAAAATTATTAAATAACGAGATTTCTTTCGGTAGAGATACTATCATTGACTTCATAATTGATTTTCTCGACAAATCAAGCCGAAAATAGAGATCTCTATTAGGTCCGCCTCTCGGTCATAATACTGGATTTATAATACACCAATCGATCACCTCCAATCGCAATTTTATAAACCACCAGTCAATGGTTCCCTTCCCTGATTGGTAGTCCTATCCCTCTTGTTACGTATATATTTCGATGACATTGTATTTAACACTTGTCACTTTTGTAAATGCCCGTTGAAGATGGTGTAAACTGAAACGCGTCGGCAATAAACATTAGTATCCGTATTGCTTTAGACTTTCAGTTATTTCTTTTTACTCAGTGATATAGTCCAATAGTTCCTTTAAAAAATAATACTTGAAACGCGTTGTAGCTATAGCATATGATTATGAGGATTCTTTTACTTATCTGTGTTTACTTGTAAGAGAATAGCACCTATATTCATTGAGATATAATGGTTTCTTCAAAACAATCGAAATATATTCGTAAGTTTGTTTCTAACATGCAAGGTTTTCAACCCAAGGCAATGCCATTTTCAGGAAACTTGACAAACTACAGTAGAGAAAACACCCTGCAAACAGAATATAAAAATATTAAATTTTTGATGAAATATGAGCATTATTACTAAATAATGTCTAACTGCTCATGCGCAAGCGTTACCAAAATGTGTTACGCATAATTTACTAGCCAAATGCATAGAGCTACTCTTATTAAAAAAAAACCTAGCAAATGTCGTGAAAATTCAGAAAGATATCGTCGATAGAATGAGCTGAACATCAGTTGCTCAGGGTTTTCTCCAAATTTATATTTTTGGACCGGCCACCAGTATCAACTTATTTTCCGTATGCTGATATGAAGTCTGTATGAGATCAATTGAGAGCAACTGAAATTCAACTCATTTTATCGATTTTTTTAAAGAAACTGTTGTATCTCTATGAATGTACAGTCGGGTGCAAAAAAGGTTTTTACCTGCTCCGTAGGGGCTGAGCTTTCTGATGCTGATCGGTTGCAAAATCAGGTACTTGTACTGAGAGTCAAGGCAGATTAGAATGGACCTGTCCTTTCTGAATGAAAATAGGGTAGCAGGTATACGTTTGGGATATGCTCGTTGCGTGCTCCCTCCTGACAATAATAAGCGATAGCGGCTAACAGCAGGATCGTTCAAGTCTCTGCCTACTGCCTCGAGTAGCAGAGTTCGAATCCGATATGGATAGGCATTTTTTTTTGTTCATTATCGCGTTTTTGATTTCGTTTGTTTTAAATAGTGTATGTAAAGAACACCATAAACAGATCAAAAATTTTTCATCAGAGTGTGCAATTTGATCTGTTTATTTGAGGGTTTAAAAAACTTTTCATGTCATGCTTTATTCTATATTTTAGTTTTTAATAAAATACACACTACTTCATATCATCGTTATTTTTACAATAATTCTCTTTTCAAATCTTTTAATATTCTCTCTATTAAAAAATATAATCATTTATATAAAATCAGTGAAGGTGGACGTTGTCACAACAAAGAAAAAATCTAACAATGGGTTCTCTAACAATGGGTTATTTCCTGATTATACAAACGGGTGGGTTCGCTTCTAGCACGGCCTTCTAGAAACTACCAGGCCTGAACATGGAAAAGATAAAACATTGTTACGTCGAACTGGTGGTGCTATTACAGAAGTTAGTTCAATGTCACAATCTTAGTGCTTCAACAATACATCATTGACGTCATGTTCAGGCCTGGTAGTTTCTAGGAGGCCGTGCTTCTAGTCCTATATATTAAAACGCAAGGCATTTTTTGTAAGAGCAAAATTGGCACTTCTGCGCATGCGCATCTGAAGCCAACAAAGAAAGTTACGACAATCCATCAGAAGCCAGGGATTGTTGTAACAAGACAATGTCCAGTCATCGTTTTGATTTAAATAAACTGAAGATTTGCAGAAAGAAAATCCTCCCTTGATCATTTTATGACGTTTCCTTGTCACTACTGAAAAACTCTGAAAATGTTATGTTAAATGTTATATCGTTAGAAAGAGCTTTAAAAACTGACCATGTTATCCGCTGACACTTTATGTCTCACAAGGGGACATTACGACCTCGGAATTTTAGTTTAATACGAGACTACGTGTAGTTTTAGTGTAGCTTTAGGATGTTAATATACTTAAATATTAAGGCGCACTATTCAGCCAATTTTGAAAAAACACGGTATAATTGTAATAATTTTGTGGACAAGAGATGTTAATTTATTGATTATGTCACTTTCCACAGTAATTCAACGTTTTTCATAGCCATACATAAGGGAAAGTTTTCATAACCACGTTTTCAGCTCAGACGGCAGCGTGGTTGCTACTCACAAGTCAAAGTGTGAAATGGCGGGTTCGAATTCCAGTTGTAACAATTTTTTTTTCTTTACCCAAATAATTATTCAATCTATATATATAAAATCCAAATACCACTCACTCACTCATCACGAAATCTCCAGAACTATGAAGCCTACAAACTTGAAATTTGACAAGTATATTTCTCTTGGCTTCTAGGTGCTCGCTAAGGATTAAAAGGATTAAAGAATAAATAAGCCTCCGGAAGAAATGCTTAACTTAGACCGTGGTCCTATGGATGTCACTGATTGGTTGTTTTTCTACAGATATCTCAATTAATCACTGTTTTCTTTTGTTTGTTCAGTATATATTATTTCCTAAAAATTTTGTATCCATGATCTATTTTGTGAGCTGTCCCCGTGTGGCGGGTGGGGGATTGGGACTGATATCACCGCTGGTGTGCTTCTTGGCAATAAGTATTGTTTTGAGGATGTAGGAGGTGGTTTGAAGGAAGAGGTGGTTTACTGCGTGTAGTAGTTGCGCATATGGTGACCACGTGAGTTTGTTTTGCCTCTCTTCTTCTCGTTTACAACCCTTTCCCTCTCTCTTTGAACGGCTCCTTTTGTGGACTGGTGACCCTGCGGCGGCTCTCTGTCTTACTTTCTCTGCGCTCGTTGCGAGAGGTCAGTTTCTGCGTTATCACGCTGACGAAGAGGACATAGTCCTCGAAATGTACATACGTGCATTAAAATTAATTTGTGGAAAAGTGTTTTCTTTATTTTTATTGTTTTTACATCCACAGTTTCGTGACCCGATTACTTTATGTACTACTTGACGATTTTTCATGGGGTTTTCACAGGTAAGTTGAGCGTAGCTTAACTAAAAAAAAAAATATCTTAATTTTCAGAATTAAAGATATCATACAGGCTTACGAAATAAAGATATCTTAATTTAAAGTTTTTGGAGTATGCTCAGCTTAGTTCAGTTGTAGAAAAGTCAAAAGATGGCGCTTCATTAAAAGGAACTATGGGTTTATTAATAAAAAATGTTCACCACATCATCCTCTACATATCTTTAAATTTGTGAAACGTCGTCCATTTACACCTGGTATAACAATAGCGAAGCATTGGCGGGTCTGCTAGTATATTATATTTACAAATTTATTTGTGACAACCACCTTTTTCACAAAATTTTCCTTTTCTCAAAATTATTCTACTTATTTTTATTGTTACAAGTGTCTACGGAGTAATAAAGTATTTTCTGCAAAATATTTTTTATAGAATCAACATTTTAAAAGCAATAAGTATTTTATTTTATTTTTCGAGGTGGGGGTTCGAAAGGGAAATCTTTGTGAATGTAAACGAGGTGTGCTTTTCAATGGATTTTCTTAAAACCCCTTGTTCTTGTAAAAAGTCCTCATTTATTTGTTGTGCGGATTGTCGTGGTATCTTTTGTTTTCCATGCTTCTATGACAATTATCATTCTGGTTCATGTATATCATTTTAATTTAACTGATTGGCATTATTACTTCTGTGTTATATTGCTATTTGCATGAAATGAATTTTTTACCCTTTCCATACATAATAGGCTGTTTTGCTGAAAATACTTGTGTTACTTGTATTACTCCGTAGACACTTGGAACAATATAAATAAGCATAATAATTTTGAGAAAAGGAAAATTTTGTGAAAAAGTTGGTTGTCACAAATAAATTTGTAAATATAATATATTGAATAATTATTTGGGTAAAAATAAAAAAAAATTGTTTTAACTGGAATTCGAACCCGCCACCTTACACTTTGACTTGTAAGTAGCAACCACGCTGCCGTCTGAGCTATCGGATCACTTACAATCAAGGAGGAAAACTTTCCCTTATGCATGGTGCTCGAAACCGTCTTTTTTCAAAATTGGCTGAATAGTGCGCCTTAATATTTAAGTATATTAGCATCCTAAAGGCACACTACAACTACACGAAGTCTCGTATTAAACTAAAATTCCGAGGTCGTAATGTCACCTTGTCAGTTTAATACTTTCCGGGAAATTTAGTTTAGAGCTATTTTGATTTTTATATATTTAGTTAACTCATTTCGTATTCTTTGTGCATAATGAGATATTTAAGCTCTGATTATTCTATTTGTTTGTGCATAATGATTATTCTATTTGTTGCTCTGACAATTTTTATTTTAATATTTTTTAATTAAAGAGATGGGGATTAATAATAAGATGGCTTGTTCTCCGTCAAATTTTGACGAGATCCATCTAGTTATCTAATAAATTAAAAAATAATTTCGGTTGGTTTTGGCATAATTGTCGTTGATTACTTTATATACACACAAAAAATGAGACTTGTAACCATTCGAGTAGTGAAAAGAAAATAGCTTCCACTTGCACCTGTAAATCACTTCCGCATCACACCATAACGAGCGCTGCATCAGCTTATCTCTTGATCACGCATATAATTATATCGATATTGTGCACCATTAATGTTACATTACTAACCAAATAGATTAGTTTATTATTAATAAAACAAAAATTCTTAACAGAACAGCCAACATAATCTTTTTGTCAAAATAGTTGAGCACGTGACGTAAAATTGCCTACCCTCGATGCTAAGCAAAAACTTAATGGATTCGTTCCATAGTAAGCGTGTTCGACTAGACACCTGGAAAAAGCACACTCATTGGATTGAAGTATTCCTTACAAGCTGAAAAATTTAGAACTTTTTGCACCAGACTGTAGGTGCTATTCGCATACAAATGCACACAGATAAGTAAAGGAAGCCTGATAATCATATGCTACAGATATAAGGCATTTCAAGCATTATTTTTTACAGGGTGATCCCAAAACTTTTTTTGGTTCAATTTGTTGCTGGTCCCCTATTTGCCTTCAAGACAAAACCTTTGCTCTTTACACTATGAATTTACGCTATTCCCAGATTTGCAAAGTTTCAGGATAATTTGTCAAGTATTTTTCTAGATATTCGCCAGTACGTCTAAAATTGAAAGTGCGCAATTACTTTTTAGTAGATAGTGTAAATTCAAACTAGTTTATATAGAAGCGTCATAGACTTCTCAAAGTGACTAATTTTTGTCCGGTACACTTACATATGTCAGTAGTTGTCCTTTCATTAATATTTATTTAATAAAAGTGATGATTTTTTTATTGAATTGAAATAATAGAATTGAAAAGTATTTTTTATGATATTAAAATTACTCTTTCAGTCTATTCGGAAATATCTATTCATTCTTCCTAATCCATATGCAAATAACGAGATACTAGAAATTATGGGTAACCATTTTAGAGTAAAATAAGTGATAACCATTTTAGAGTAAAATTTCATGGAATGATAGTAAACTAAGCCAGAAAATTCGTTGTTACACAAACAATAAACGTAACCTGAATCTCATTTAAATTGTGTGGAGTGTGGCGTAGGATAAAACCCTCACTGAACATTGTGGATTTAAAATTTAAAGTTTAGGTTAATGTAAAACGAAGCAGAAAGAATAACAAATCAAATTCCATGCGATACCATTGTTACAGTAAAGTCCGCTTTAAATTAATTGTTTTATATACGGCCCTCTGGGCCCTAACTCGTCGGTCTATGACCATAAAGGTCCTGGTTGGGCGTCGTTATATTTCTTAATAAATTAAAAAATAAATAAAATAAAATAAAATAAAATAAAATAAAATAAAATAAAATAAAATGCAACCTTGATATTTGAGACTATACATTGCCAAGGCACTCTGTAAAAAGGATTCGTTTAATATCGTAATTATAAACACTTAGGCGCATTCAGTGCAATACGGAACTAAAGGCTCGTGAAATGGGATATTGAGTAATTAAATGATGGTGAAATCAACATTCTTCAAAATCGTGCACCAAGCTCTGAAATGCTTCAGGAATCAACGCCAGCATCTTGATCCTTCACCGAGAAATGCATAGACTAGATTTATATGGCCGAGAAGCTGCACATGAAAACACAGCATGTATAATGATAATCTTCTATATGAGCTTTTACAGTTACATAGCACTCTAAGGAATGTAATTTCTATTTCTGTATTTATATTTATTTTTATGTTTATGTTTATATTTACGTTGTATGTGTATACACTATATGATCACAAATATCCGGACACATGCACGTTTGCGCTCTAGCCACGATTTCATGGAAATCAATAGGGCGTTGCACATCCCTTTGCCCGAATCACAGCTTCCACCCTTCGGGGAAGACTTTCCACCAAATGTTGGTAGGTACTTTCCGGAATGTTCCTCCATTCCTCCCGAAGAGCGAGAATCAGTTCAGGTACAGAAGTTGGCCGATGTGATCTGGCCCGCAAGCGTCTTTCCAATTCATCCCACAGACTCTCTATAGGATTGAGGTCGGGACTTTGTTCCGGCCAACCCATTTCTTCGACCCCTGAGTCCGCAAACCACTGCTGTACACGCCTCGCTTTGTGGCACGGAGCATTGTCGTATTGGTAGAGAAATGGCCCGTTTCCGAAAAATTGCCACAACGTTGGAAGTGCACAGTTGTCCAAAACATTCAGATAACGGTCGGAGTTCATGATTCCTTGCACAGGAACGAGCTGGCCCAGTCCGTACCGTGAAAATGAGCCCCACACCATGACTCCTCCTCCTCCGAACTTGACTGTGGGCTCTGTGCACTCAGGTAAGAAGCGTTCTCCAGGTATGCGCCAAACCCAAACTCGTCCATCGGATTGCTAGAGTGTGTAGCGAGATTCGTCTGTCCACATTACACGTTTCCATTGGTCCATTGTCCAGTTTCTGTGGGCTTTGCACCACTCCAGACGTCGCTTGGCGTCGACCCTGCTGATGTGGGGCTTGTGGGCAGCAGCACGGCCATGGAATCCCATCGTGTGCAGTTCCCGACGAATTGTCATGGTACTGGCATCGTTTGCAGAGGCGTTTCGAAACTCTGTGGCAATTTTTTCCGCCGAGGACTTCCGGTTGCTGCGGGTGACACGACGAAGCACTCGGCGGTCTCTGTCCGTTAGTTTCTTGGGTCTACCGGTTCGTTGTTGAACTGTTGTTGATCCCCGGGTCTTCCATTTCATAATGACATCGCCTACTGTTGACTTGGGTATCTGAAGAAGGCTGGAAATGTCACGCACGGACTTGCCGCATAGGTGACATCCAACGATGGTTCCACGTTGGAACTCGCTGAGCTCTGCCGAACGACCCATTCTTGCCAATGTCCAAGCAGAGTTGTGTCTGAAGGTGTGGGAAGCTATTTAAATGATGTGCAAGTCATTATCATGTGACATTGGGCCAATCGATGATCTGTGAGGGGTGTCCGGATATTTTTGATCATATAGTGTATGTAACCTATATATATTTATGTATCAATTCGGGAGAACTTTCCCGTCCTCAAAGTGAAGCTTCCTATAAGAGATGAAGAGATGATGTTGATAAACTTGTCATTAATTCTTATTCCTATCAAGGTGGACGGGGTTGACAAAGAGCAAGTATCTGAATATTTAGTAAGATAAACATTTTAGCAATGTGCGTCTGTCCGTCGGATTCTAATGTCCGTGACAGTTATTAGCACATCTATGCAGATTTAGTAATAAATGTGTTGGATATACAGCAAATTCTAATTTCATACTTTTTATACTACCGAAAACGATGATGCATTATATTGTATAAATGAAGATGAACACCTACATATTGTGTGCAGCTGGAATCAGTAAATAAAGTTACAGGAGTTATTTTAAGAAAAAGAAGCATCATCAGCTTTAACGTATTTTGGAAGGTATGGAACAGCAGTATTTCACCCAATCCTGATGAAGAAACAATTACATTGGGCGAAAGATGAATGGCAAATAAACAACTGCTCCACACTTTGCTCTTGCAGTGACGGCAGGAAAAGAAAATGGACTTTTGCCAACGCGAACGTTTTTGTAAGAAATTGTAAGAACAAGGACCTATACAAAGAGCAAAGCTCGTCACCACAGAGAGGAAACATGGCAAAGGATAAGGGAATAGCAGTGAATATATATAGCAAGAAGAAAAACAAATCTATAATTCTTTGCTAGTGATTATTTTAATACTAAAGTTTCATTTAAATAAATACTCGGTCCTGTCCTGTCGATTCTGACAGATAAGTTTATTATTAAATATAAGAAAATGCTATATTAGTAATTTAAAAGTAACATGTAAACACTGTAACTCCACATATACTGAAATGATGAAAGATTTTTTCTTATATCCAATGTTATAGAAAATATCAAGTTGTTTTTACCGATGTTCAATGCATTTTCAATTTGTCACTCGGCAGATATGCAAGAAATTTCATTCCAGACACTGATAAGCATGCCCGCATTTATTTGTGTCAGCGCAATTCTGATCTGTTCAACAGAGCTCGTCGACTGTGCAGAAGAGATTAATCTATACAGAATTAATCAAGCAGAACTAATCAAGGTAAGATTCATATGAAGCAGAGTGGAGTTGAATGATACTTGTACTGTGTACATAATGGCCCGTTAGTCACACGAAGAGCCCACCCCCCAAAGTTTGTCCCTTTTTTCTTAATACTTTGTATATACAGTATTGCGAAATGATAGAATAAAAAGAAAATGAAGTATATCGCCTAAATTTCATCACAAAAATATTTTTTTTCATGAGAGGAAATATCAAGACATTCTACAGATCTAATTAACTCTTGCTGCATCTTTTGTTATTTTATGGATAAAGGCAAATTACTTGTACCCAAATGTCTTTAAAATATTCTTAGAAAAGCCATAAGTATGTAGAGATTGATCCAAATAATCAGAAGTCAAACACACACATTTTATGTTCGTAGCAATTTTGTATAAAGTTGCGTTCACATCTTCCCGAATCGTTATTGTGCATAGCAACCACTTGAGATGATTTTTTGCTTTGCGCTCTAAAACAATTTAGCATTTGTTCCCAATATGGTTTACAATTATTTTGACTATCATGACTTTGAACCATACTATAAATTCAGAAAAATAAGGAAAATGTAAAGATGAATTTATTTAGTAAATGGGAATTGGGATCCTTAATATTCCTTATAAATTATCAGAAATTTGAAAGGAGCTAGATAGCTTACCTCCTTGTGCATGGAAGTGTTGCTTGATAAATATTTGCTCACGAGAATTTTCTTGGTTAAAGAGAATGTGATTGTCGCTAATGTCTGTTAAAAATTTATATAAAAACATTAATTATACACTGAACGACCAATTTATTAGAGACACCTCCTATGGAAAATGGATCGGCCTCCCAGTGATACCCAAACAATGGAACAGGCCGAAGCGGTGTATAAAAGGGATGCATTGGATCACAAGTTGCAGTCAGCAGCAGAAGTGGATTGAATATGGATAAATCCAAGGAATTTGACCGACTTTGAACGAGGCATGATCGTTGGAGCTCGGCGGGCGCAGTTGAGCATTTCGCAAACCGCGAACCTCCTCGGGTTTTCCCGTGAATGGCAGTTATGCCAAAAAAACAACCTCCAACAAACACAACTCCGGACGAAACAGGGCCGTGGAACGAGGCCAACGACGACTGGCACGAATCATCCACAGCAACAGGACGGGAACAGCCCAACAAATTGCAGCGCAGTTCAATGAGGGAGCATCCAACCCATTTCGGAGTATACGGTGCGGCGCACCTTGCCCCGAGCTGGGTTTAACAACAGGCGGCCATTACGGATACCGTCGTTTTCACCGCAAAATAGGAAAGCGCGCTTGCTATGGGCACACAAGCATTGCCACTGGACACTGGATGAGTGGAAGAAGGTCGCCTGGTCCGACGAATCGCGGATCCTACTTCATCAAGCGGACGGCAGACTGCGCATCTGGCGCAGACAGCACGAGGCCATGGACCTATCCTGTAAGCAGACAACCGTATAGTCGGGTGGAGGACGAGTGCTGGTCTGGGGTGTCTTTTCTTGGGACACACTGGGTCCTCTGATATCCGTAGACACATCTCTGAATGCGGTACACTACCTGAACACTGTTGCCGATCAGTTGCACCCGTTCATGATGACTGTGTTCCCTGGTGGTGATGGACAGTTTCAGCAGGACAATGCTCCCTGCCACCGTGCTCGAATGGTCTTGGACTGGTTCGAGGAACATGACGCGGACTTCCAGCTGGTTCAGTGGCCAGCTCGGTCGCCCGATCTCAACCCGATCGAGCATTTATGGGATGAAGTGGAGAGAGCCATCCGACGCCTTCCCACACTACCGTCCAACTTGCACCAAGTACGGGACGCTGTGATGTCAGCCTGGGCTGCACCATGCCAGCACGTATTCAGGCAGTTCTCGCCGCTAAAGGAGGCGCAACACGCTATTAGCGAGGTGTCTCTAATAAATTGGTCGTTCAGTGTAATTGTAATTTTAATTGAAACTCTCCTAAGATCTCATTCTTTTTGAGAGAACTTAAAATAAGGAATAACATATCAATAACAATGTTATTTCTCTTATGGAAATAGTTTTGTAAGTTTTATTTGAAATCAAAAATGAGATAAATTAAATAAATTACTTCCTATAATTTTATGAAGTACGAGGGGAAGTCAGTTAGTAAGTTACAAATGGTCATTTAAAAATACTAATTGGGATAGAAATCTGAAATAAAGCTAGATTTTCATGTCGTTATCTTCTTATTTTTCAACATAATTCCTGAGATTGCCTTGATGCATTTGTGCTACCGACGTAATGATCTTTCCATACCTTCTCGTTATAAAATAGGGTTTGCTACCTGAGCCAGATTTTCACTACATTTTCAATCTCCTCGTCATTTGCTTCATTTACGAATTTCACTTCTCTGGTTCGCTCAAAAACCATCTTGGCGGCTAGTAATGTGCAAATGACGAGGGAGGATGAAAGTGAAGTGCAAGCTGTCCTTTGGTGCCTGACCCGGTTTCAGACTACACTTCATCCTCCCTCGTCATTTGCACAATACTAACCGCAAATATGGTAATTTTTTGAATACCAACCTTGATTTTAAATTAAATTAAATTAAAAAATTAGTTGCTTTCATATGCTCAAAATTTCACCAAAATATCTTAAACTCCTTTGCGTATCTTATAAATAAAAACTAAATACTCAAATGATATGGGTTGCTTTTGGTTAAATCAACTTTCAGGCCTTAAGGGGTGTAGGAAAAAAATGGATTATAAAAATATGATTAGCGTCAAGAATAAATAGAAGTATTAAAGAAAACAAAAAAAATTGCAATAAACACGGAGGAGAGTGAATGAAAGATTACTAGATAAAGTCGGACATTTTGCTCTCTTAACAAAGTCGGACACTCATATTTAGAAAATGGGCTCTTCAAGATAACTCACTGGATCCTATTAAAGTTAAAACAAGCGTAAATGATTATTAGTCAAAGAAATGGCAAAGACTATTAACCTTCTTCTCCATGGGTGAGAAATTTTAAGTAAATCAATGACGAGGTACCCGGGTACCCAAGTCCTTCATCACTGATTTACATGGGAATTATGAACATACATTATTTTTTATAACTTACCTACATGTGTTGTTATTGATATCAATATGAAATCAATAGCAAAAATCATAATTTTTTTATTTTAGTAAAAACTTTCAGTTTTATTTTTTCTGAAAACTTTCAGTTTTGTTTTTCTGAAAACTTTCAGTTTTAATTTTTGTGTTAGTTTTATTTTCTGGTATTCACTGGACGCTTTCTATACTTGAACTTGCTAGTTTTATACTCGCACAAGACCAACATAAAAATGGCAAAACGCGATCAAGTATTCTCATTGGAAGAATTCAGTCGATAAGATGATGCACTTACTAATATGCCTACACTTTTGAATTCAATGAGTTTTGACTAATATGCACTATTATGCATCTTGTTGTAGAATGAGTTTTGAGCAACAACAATCATATCTGGATAATTTCATTGATGATTCAGAAAGTGATAATGAGTTGTATTGCTCCAACATTCCTGATGATCTCAGCGTTCCACCAAAACACAATCAAGCTCTTCAAGATGAAGAATCTGATATAGAAGACGTCAATGCTGATCATAATGCCCAAATAGAAGTAGATGACTGTTCTGAAAGTTCCAGTGAAGTCGAGAATGAAGAAAGTGTTCCCGATCAGCAGATGCTGTATGGCAAAGATGGAACTGCATGGAATCTGACAAGTCCTGACAGTACTCAAACACCACAGCAAAACTTTTTACGCCAAAAATCAGGACCTGTAAAAAAAACTGAATCCCTTTCAGTTCTTGAAACCTTCAAGTGCATTTTTGATAACATTATGTGCAATATCATAATCAGGGAACAAACAGGAAAGCCAAATCTGTATATTCTCAGTGGAATGCAGAAAATCCAAACAGCTCTCCCAAAGTTTGGAAGGAGTTGAAAGACGAAGAATTCGATAGTTATCTTGGGATTCTCATTACAGCAGGGGTTCACCATTCTTGCTCAGAAGACATCAGAGAACTGTGGAAGAGTGATGCTAATCCGTTATATCGTGCATCTATGTCAGTGAATAGATTTTGGGAAATAACTAGGTTTCTTCGTTTTGATAATGTTACAACAAGGCAAGATAGGTTGAAAAATGACAAAGCAGCAGCAATTTCAGAGATATGGCTCTTGATGAATATGAATCTCAGAGCTCATTATGTGCCTTCCGAATGCCTTACTGTCGATGAACAGCTATTTCCATTTAGGGGTAGAACAAGATTTACCCAGTACATGCAGTCAAAACCGGCAAAATACGGTATCAAAATATGGTGGGTGTGTGATGCTGCAAATTCTTATCCACTCACTGGGCAAATATACACCGGGAAATCAGCTGAAGGTCGTGAAAAAAATCAGGGCGAAAGAGTAGTAAAAGACCTGTGCTGCCAATTCAAGAAAAGTGGTCGGAATGTTGTGATGGATAACTTTTTTACAACGCTTCCTCTGGCACGATTCCTACTTTCATGGGGTTTGTCAATGGTTGGGACATTGAAAAAAAATAAGCTCGCCAACAAATCCAGAGAACCACTGTCTTCTCTTTTTGGATTTAGCAATGACAAAGTTACAATGGTGTCGTATGTGCCAAAAGCTAACAGGTCAGTCATATTGTAGTCAACCATGCATTACACAAAAGATGTAAGCGGACCAAAGAAAAAGCCCGAAATCATTCTGTATTACAACCGGGGTAAAGGTGGTGTTGACAATATGGATAAAATGGTATCGCACTACACTTCCAAGAGGAAGACTAGAAGGTGGTCTGTTTCAATGTTTTACAATATGATTGATTTAGCTTGCCTAGCGGCTTATATCATTTACATGGAAAACAATCCGTTAGAATCCAAGAAAAATAACAGCCGGCGTGCGTTTTTGAAAGATTTAGGTAAACAACTGGCAATGCCAGCGATTGAAACTCGGTCCAGAAACCCACAAGCTTGTCAGCACTTCAACACGAATTCAGGAATAGAATGCATGCTGGGAGGGCCTATTGCAAGTTGTATTTCTGCAGGTGATGAAGAACAACGCAGAGATTCCTCAGGTCGCCTTATAGTAACTGGAAGTTGTTATGTTTGCAAATCCACCAAAAAACGTAGAAAAACAAGAAAATCTTGTTCCAATTGTCATCGCCCAGTTTGTGATGAGCATACCAAAACAATCACAAAATGTTATGCTTATTCTGCAAATGTGTAAGCTTTTGAACTGAAGTTTTTACTGATTGATATTGTAATTATCTTCGAATCGTTTTTGTAATTAAAATTCGTTTAAAGTGTGATTTATCATTTTTATATCGTTTTTTATATCGTTTTCTTGAGTAATAGTTGTAGGGGTACCCGGGTGCCCTTATCATGGATGTAAAGTGTAAAAGACTTTCAAAATTTTTTTTGAAATTACACAAACTTTTTTTAAAATTATTTTTTCATAAATCTGCATAGGATTACCAACTTAGAGATGTCAAAAAATACCACGGGAAAAATACGAATGTATGATAGAGAATTTTTATGTTAAAAACGAAAATGGCACCCGGGTACCCCGTCATGGGGAAGAAGTTTAATAAGACTTCAAGGCAAAATATTAGGAGTTATTTATATTAGTATAGTAATATTAGTAATATATTAAGTAACATATAGATGAGCAATTAGCTACGAGTAGGAGTAGAATTTGAGTTGCTCTCGATATAAATAAAATTCTTAATTTATCAGGTACAATTACAATTAAAAACGTCATTTTCTAAGTGCTAAAATTTTTGGGAATTAAATGGATTTATAAGGACACACGGCGTGATTACCGTTGTCTTTAGATAGTAGGGAGTCGTTCGAATCCCCTCTAATCGCGAACTAATGAAAAAAAATGACGATGGAGGCGTTGCAGTGCGGGAGAGTCCCAATTCTGAACGTTTCTAATTGGATTTCGTCTGTCTTACAAAACTGCATATTTTGCGCAACAATAATACTTGCAAAGACTTTGCGTTCTCTTGTTATATGCTGAAAAGCATACATTGGTTTCGCTCTGTTTGTGTGTCTGTCTGTCCGTCTGTATGTCCGACGATTATTCGAGAATGCTTTAACTTTTTCAAATTCTGCTTTCGCTCTTCGATAGAGATTCTTTCTGAGCTCACCTGGTTAGTTTGTGATTGAAATCGGTCTAACAGTCTCGTGCCTATTAAGACCCAACCCCCCCCCCCCCATTAAATTTTTTTATTGGCAATATGAGGCATGTAATATGTCCTTCAAACGGGAAAACGAGCACAAGACGAATATGACATTCTTTTCGATTTTCGAAATGCTACATCTGAGAAAATGACCCCCATAAAGTACTTCAATGACGAGCTTTAGCTAAAGCTGTTTATAAGAATACAAGCTTAATCGGTACTTTTGTGTGTCCGGCCGGCCATCGTTTGCACGATAACGTGAAAATGGAAGAACTTTTGATAAGCTCTCGTGGACCCCTTCAAGCACGTGCACTAATGTTAAGAATATGAACTTAGGGCATGTAATACATCTATCGATTTGTACTGACGAGTCATAAATGAATACAGTGTTACTTTTTGTTTATAACTTAAGCATTGTTGATGGCATTTTGGCGCACGTTCCCATTATGAAGCTTTGTCGATGCACGTGCTCATTTCGTTTTAAAATTCAGTGCTGTTAGGCCTATTGTTAAATGTGGGTAATTAATGTTAGAGCGATCGTTAAAAGTGGCTCATTAATGTTAGGCCCATAGTTAAAAATGGCTAATTAATGTTAGGCCTATTGTTAAAAATGGCTAATTAAAGTTAGGCCTATATTTAAAAATGATGTGAGTTTGGATAGAATCAAAGGCATTTCCATTGTTTATTTAAAGCAACGACAAGTAAAAGTGAAATATTCAAATTTAAAATTACATCTGCGTCACAGGTAAAGCTCCTTGGAATGGTTACAAGATTTTTCTCGACAATGCTTTGCAACAATGATTTTTCTTTTCTAACGTTTATGGTAACTTTGATTAAGAAGGAATGAATGGCTCTAGCAGTGGAAAGAACATAGGTGCAGTAGTTTAAAACATTTATATGTGCAAGCATTTTATTTCTCATTTCGCGCGTGTTTGGAAAGATTCGTGTGAACGCTGCAATCGAATACGTGAATTCACATGCAGTTTTCGCCACAGCTGTATATAAAATATTACTGCAATATTAAACAAATTTTTGACGGAGAACTTCGTCTGTCAGGGGTGCAGCCGAGGAAAAATTCAGACGCGGTTTTTCTTTCAAAAACTGATGTACATATCTCAGTCTATATCTTTGCATCACTATTATCTACCTCTATGTTTAATATCCCATTGGAAAGAGAAAGGTTAGGTCTTGAATAATAAATAAAATTTTAACAAAATGGACCACTGGGTCCATAGTTACAGCAAATTAAAATTAAGTGAATTTTATGTGCTCGCCGTCGTAATAACGGAGAGGCGCTGCTGCAGCGAGTACGTGTGTGCGGCGTGTATTGGAACTAATTGGAGCTAAGCAGATTAAAACCTATTGATGTAAGACGGAGATTGATTGACTATGGAGTTGGCAATATACAGGGTGTCCCATGTAACCTGTACCAGCGAAGGTCTGTGGTTTGGGGACACCAATACCCCCCCCTCCCGCCGAAATTGGCTACCATGTCAACTAAATCTGTTACGGCCAGCTGGATTGGGCCAGCCCCCCTCAGCCCCCCCGAAAAAAATTTCTGGATACGGCCCTGCAACCAGTAACCAATAAAGGTTTTTACCTAGGTCAAAATTGTTAGGCTTTCTTACAATACTTCAATCCAATAAGATTACTTTTTCCAGGTGTCTAGTCGAACACGCTTACTATGGAACGAATCCATTAAGTTTTTGCTTAGCAACGGGGGTAGGCAAGATTTACGTCACGTGCTCAACTATGTTGACAAAAAGATTATTTTGGCTGTTCTGTTAAGAATTTTTGTTTTATTTATAATAAACTAATCTGTTTGGTTAGTAATGTAACATAAATGGTGCACAATATCGATATAATTATATGCGTGATCAAGAGATAAGCTGATGCAGCGCTCGTTAAGGTGTGATGCGGAAGTGATTTACAGGTGTAAGTGGGAGCTATTTTCTTTTCACTGCTAAGTCTCATTTTTGTGTGTATATAAAGTAATCAACGACAATTATGCCAAAACCATCCGAATTTTTTTTTTAATTTATTAAATAACTGCATGGATCCCGTCAAAATTTGACGGAGAACAACCCATCTTATTATTAATCCCCAACTCTTTAATTAAAAAATGATAAAATAAAAAATTGTCAAAGCAACGACTAGAATAATCATTATGCACAAACAAATAGAATAATCAGAGCTTAAATATCTCATTATGCACAAAGAATAAGAAATGAGTTAATTAAATATATAAAATCAAAATAGCTTTAATCTAAATTTCTCTGAAAGTATTAAACTGAGACATAAGGTGTCAGAGGATAAAATGATCAGTTTTTAAAGCTGTTTCCAGCCAGCTCGGTAGCAGAGAGGGTTAAGGCAACACCCTCTAGGTAGTTTAGAGGGTGTTGGTTAAGGCACAGGCTTTCTACTCTCGATACCAGAAAGTCGCGGGTTCGAATCCCGCCGAGGGCATGGATGTTTGTGTTTGTCCGTTCATAATCGTCCTTTCATCATTATTGGGGATAGTATAATAGACCTGAGGTCGCAGTGCTTGGTTCTTTGACAACCACCCCTTTAAAATTAATGAATTCATTACTCAAAGCTCTTTCTAACGATACAACATTTAACATAACATTTTTAGAGTTTTTCAGTAGTCACTAGGAAACGTCATAAAATGATCAAAGCAGGATTTTCTTTCTGGATGGATGGATTTTCAGCCTGCATCTCCCCTTTTGTCCAAGAGACTAGCTGTTTGGGATGAAAGGATGATGGTGAAATAGACAAACACAAACATCCATGCCCTCGGCGGGATTTTCTTTCTGCAAATCTTCAGTTTAGTTAATTCAAAACAATGATTGAATATTGTCTCATTATAACAATCCCTGGCTTCTGATGGATTGTCGTAAGTTTCTTTGTTGGCTTCAGATGTGCATGCGCAGAAGTGCCAATTTTGCTCTTACAAAAAATGCTTTGCGTTTTAATATATAGGATTATATATTTTACTAGTAGAGAATACTTAATGATTTGAACAAAAGAGGATTTTTGTAAAAGTAAAGGTGATATGAATTAGTGCATATTTTAGGAAAGGAAGTCACAGACCTTGGAGAGGTAGAGAGAGCGGTATAGGATGAGAGAAACGTTTCCTTTGTCAGCTTTGACAATCAATGCGTCGACTTCAAAGAGTTTCTTCTTTATGGATATGGCAGCGGTGGAATCGGAGATTTGCTCACGGGGGAGGTAGGAGGCTTTAGCGTCGTTGTAGGATTTCCGGATGAGATGGCCAGCGATGGCGCGAACTGGAGGGCGATCAGTTGGAGGCAGGAAAGAAATAGCGCGTTCTGTGCTTGAGATGATGGAATGGAGGTCGGCTTGGTTGGGCTTCTTCTGGATGATGTGCTTCAGGCCTTTGTCCAGGAGAAGTGATTCATCATCGGAGAAAGAGATTGAGGTGAGGTTAACAACATTCTGGTGGAAATTGAAATCCTCTAAGACTGTATTGGTATGACTGGGAAGATGTGGGCGACGAAGGTCGTCGAGTTTTTGGCATAAGGTCATGAATTTGTGCTCTCGAAAAGAGTCCAGCCTGATTTCATCTTCGTTTATCAATGGCATGAGAATACCCAGTGGAACAAACGTGGAGACTTGCAAGTGGAGTCTATAGAGGTCATCGTTCAGGCGTTTTCTTTTTTAGAATAAAGGATGGAAGTAGCTCTAGTTACCCAGATCCGTATAGCAGCAGACTTCGCGGCTTGGGCTGTAGTCGACTTATTGCGGATGATGACACGGGCGTATTTCGGTTCGAGACGTTCACGTAGGCACATGCGATTGAACCATATGTTCTGGATAGTGGAAGCGAGTTTCCTCTTCGTGTGGAACATCTTATAGATGAGGTTGGTAAGATCAATAAATTGGGAGTACTTAGTATTGTTCTTCAGTTGGTAAGATCAAACAACTGAAAGGCCTACAACTATCGCTTATGAGCTCAAAATGATGAGGACACTGTGTTCTACAATGTTTTCGATTACTGTGGTGATAGAACTAAGTATAGCCATCTGGTAAATATGTATAATTCGGTATTCTAAGTCGCTTTAAGAATTGGAATGACATTTTGTTTGTAAGATAAAATAATATCGGTTGCTAATGGAGACATTTCCACGAAAAAGAAGTCTAAAATTAAAAGTATGCAAAATTATTTTTTTTCCGGCTAGATTGTCATTTTTGCCCACTGTGCGATGATGAAATATTCACCAACAACTAGACCAATCAGTGACAACATGGAGGTCGATACTGATGTGCCAATTATGATAGTTGGCGACTTCAGTGTTGACGCTACATTAAATTTACACGGTCTTAGCTTTATGAAGAAACATTTCTATTTTGGAGTGGTTCTCCATTTGTTGTAATCAGCAATCTTTTCATGCATTTCTCAGCTGACATGCAAACTTCAGTAACGTCTTTTCATGGGTAAATCAAACCTCCTCTTGTACCATAGGATACCATATTGTTTCATTAGGGGAAGTGTTACTAAACCTACTCATATTATCATTATTTACTCGTTATATTCAGTCATAACACGTTGTTACGAGTTTAGATTACATACCCATCGAATCACTTACTAAATTGGGTGGCAGTACTTTAGATTTGATGTTTGCGTGAAATATTGATTCTAGTCTTTTGCCATTTGTATCATACTTCTCTTTTCATAGACTAGTGATTTGTAATTTGAAAATGCCTTGTAATTAAGGTTGGGTTAAAAATAATGAGTCTGGTTAAAAAATTACGATATATTGCAAGTATGAGGGGCGTTCAAATTTGACCTGGGCTTTATTTTTTATAAAATCAGGAAACTACAAACACACACCCACACACACAAGTTCCTTCTCAAATAACTCTCCTTGCTTCTCTACACATTTTTCCAGCATTCTGGGAACATCTGGACACCGGTTTTGTAGAAATCTTCAGGCTGATGTCGAAATCAGGTCAGGACAGCCTTTTTCACTTCCTCATTGGAGCCGAACCTCTGCCCTCCCAAGAACTCTTTCAATGGTCCAAAAAAGGTGATAGTCGCAACAAAAGAAGAGATCTGGGCTGTATGGAGGATGTGGTAAGATGAACCATTTGAGTTCCTTCAGTGTGTTCATAGTCAGTTTGGCTGTGTGTGGTCTGGCATTGTCTTGCAGAAAACAAATACCACTAGTAAGGAGTCCTGATCCCTTTTTCTTTAGTGCCGGCTTCAGGGAAGTCCTCAAAATGTCACAGTAGTAGGATGCATTTATGGTTCGACGTTCTTCCAGAAAATCGACATGAATGATGCCCTTAATGTCCCAGATTACAGTTGCCACCACCTTCGTTGCCGACTGAATTTCTTGGGTCGTAGTAAGTCAGTGTGTCGCCTTTCCATGACCGCATTTTGCTTTCAGGCGTACGGTGATGAATCCATGTCTCGTCGGTGCTCAAAACACGCTTTAGGAAGCTTTCACCTTCCATGTCATATTGATCAAGCAGAATGGAAAAAGATTTCCACCCGGGTGTTTTGTGATTCTCGGAGAGTTGCTTAGGGATCCATCTGGCTGAAATTTCACTGTTGTATTTCAGCTTACCGTGGATGATGGTCTCCACAACTGCCAGTGCTAATGTTCAGTATTGAAGCCAATTCTCGGACATGAATCCGGCTGTTGTCCCTTCTCGGCCATCATTGACAACAGTTGCTGGCCTTGCCTTATGAGGTTCATTGCCGGTGGATTCGCCCCCTCCTTCAAACTTTTGGCACAAGACAAAGACGGATGATCGAGACAAGCATGTCTTAATGAAATGTCTTTGAAGTCTCAGATGCTTTCACTCCTTCTGATTATTCTTTGTTTCACTTTGGTCGACACATCGCTGTCCGCCATTTTCTTTAAACAAAGAATCAGTTAACATGGCAACCGGATGAGTAGTGCTGCATTTGCATGACAGGCGGTAGTTGCCATCCCAACAATGAAAGTTTAGATTTTTCAACAATGAAATTTACAAAAAATAAAGTGCAGGTCAAATTTAACGACCCTCGTATATTCGTTGTTTGAACATTTTATGTCATAAATTAAATCCTTAAATTGTGTTGTATAAATTTATTTCTTATTCGCCATTACAAGATAGTCTACGACTTAACTAGCGGTCGTGTCCCAACACAGCCCCGAACAATCTTTTCTACTCTCGGCGACGCTGGAAACTAATTATTTTCGCTGAATTCTCCTTCACCTACCAAATTTGGTTGCATTCCGATTGGTTCTTGAGTACTGTCAATTTAATTTGTGGCAAGTTAATCACAAGTGTGGCTTATTAGTTACTCCCTCATGAACGTCTGATTTTCATTTAAATTTTATTTTTTGTTATTGATCTAAGGAGTTTAAATGATTAGTTTTAAATTTAAATGTGGTCAGTCTCCTTTTAATGGGGAAAAATCGTAAAATTAATAAAAACAAAAAAATAAATAATAAATAAAGTCACCAATCTTGAAAAACGATGAAGAAACTTGTGAGATGGAAGGAAACTCAAAGGATGTAGTCTTTCATTAAGTCATGTCTAAACAATACACATAGTTCGGTGAAGATTTCGTTGGAATTTCTTTCCGGGTAGATTTTAAAGATGATTGGAGGAAGCCAGAGAGAATCGTGCTGTGGAGATATGAGGTGCTTGGAAAAATCTGGCAAAATTTTAAAAGGTGGTCGAGGGGACCAAAATAAGCAATCTCCGTCATAGAAGGTGTGTCCGGAAATGACGCGTTTAAGCGCGGCAGTCGATGACATCTGTGAATAAAGGCGTCATTTCCCCGCTGGAATTTACAACAGCGTGCAACGCAGAGCTTGCAAATATGTATCCGAGGCTAACGAGAAAAACAGTTCCGGCACTGAAAAATCACTTGACCAAGATAGGTCTATTAACAATGTAACTTTCATTGTTTCCGTCTTGAATTTTAACAATCAATGTTTTTTCCTCTGTTGGAAACAATGAAGGTTGGATTGTTAATAGACCTATCTTGGTCAGATGACTTTTCAGTGCCGGAGCCTGTATTTCTCGTTAGCCTCGTATGTATCCATATGACGTATGGGAACGGAAACGGACTAGCTGCTCAGAGGCTGTACATGAAAGGATTACTGACTAGTCAACTGCCTAATGGACAAACATTTGAGCGAGCGCACCGCCTGCTTTTCAAAAGTGGATCTGTCGGTGCTAGAAGATTTGATGTGGGTTAGGTTAGGTTTATGGATATTTGTAGGCTCTGCATTTTAAAGGGATACATACTGTTGTAAATTCCAGCGGGAAAATGACGCCTTTACTCCCAGACGTAATTTCCGGACTCACATTCTATGACAGAAAATGCTTATTTTGTTCCCCTCTACCACCCTTTAAAATTTTGCCAGATATTTTCCGGACGCCCTGAATATGGACTGATATTGACCCCATGGATACGAAGAAGAAGATATTATGAGATTATCAGGTTGGACAATGGAATTGTATATTGGACAACTTCTTTCCTTCAGAACTGGTGAAGGTTTAAAAAATTAAACGGGGGAATTGGAGATAGAGAACCCAGCTGATGACATTTATCGAATTTAGACGCCAACTTGGAAGAACAGGATTTCAAAAAAAGAAGACATCTGCAGACTATATTGCATATTGACCCCTCCCCCTGCCACTTTTTGAAATTGCATATTGGAAACAATTCAAGTTAATGATTCCTATTAGAAGTAATTTCTCCGAGCAGAATCAATATAGTCTTCCATTCATCCTGCCGTATTTGAAAAATTAACCAGAATTAAGCCTAGCAGTGAAACTTGTAGGGGCAACTTAATTGAAAAAGGAAAAAAGACGCTCAGATAATTTAATGTAGTCATCTATTTTTGAATGAATTTTAACTTTGGTTTAATAAGTAAAATGCCTTCATTATATTACGAAGCTTAGAGACATAGAATTTGAACTTAAAGAAATCATCATTTAGTGAAGTACACAGAGATTAATTTTTTTATCATATAGAATGTTTCTTAAATACTGATTTTGTGATAAATTGAAGGGCAATTTGATAAATAAGATTGGGATTAATCTTAATACCTGAGAAGGGTTAATTTAAATGAGCCAAAGCTATAAAGAAATCAACAAGGATAGTCGTTTAGGCAAATATTTGTTAATTGAATGTAAAGATCTATAATAGCCACCCAAAAAATTGTTATTAGAATTCAGAATTCTAGTTTTATTAATCCTTTAGAATTATATTATGTTGAGAGATAGTCAGGCTTTGACTAATTTTATGATTGAAAATAAATTTTAGAATTCGTACTTGCACGACTTATAGAGTTTATTTATTTCACAACCAATAATATAATTAAGGAAACTTAATTGGGAACATGAGATTTACCTGGTGTCATCATTTGGATTTCAATATCCCTTTGAGAGCACGTCTCAAACTGCAAACACTCGGCGCATCAAATTTGGCTACGTAAATGAGGAGCGCTAATTGTCTGTTGTAAATTATTTATGCGCGGTCGCAATAGCGACAATTCTATTTAGTGAAAAATTCAAGACTATACCTATTTCGGCCCTGTCAAATGAAAACTTCCCCCATTAAAATATGAACTTCTTCCTTAGAATGTCTACAATATAATGTGTTCCTATGTCATTGGCAATGATTTTTTATTGAACAGAAATAAGCCCGTTTCGACGACAGTGTGAGCTATCCGCCTTAGAGACAACGCTGCTAAGCGATGAAGTACACGAAAATATTCAGGCATCCTATAGATTTGAATTTTAACCTTATAAGTTTTCTTTCATTTTCTTATATCTGTCAAAATATGCCTTCGTGATGTGTGCTAATGCATTTTCATACTGTTTGCGGTAGCTTGCGCGTTCCATAGATTAATTAATGCTGTTAATGTTGTACATATTTTGTATTTACTGATCGATGTAATTCTGGTCTAAGAATTCTCTAAAATAGTTTAAAAAAAGCATTATGATTGACTGATTTTATCTCTCAATAGCATTACGAATTACGTTAAGTGAGAAGAAACTGATTTATGAAATTAGAGAAAACACAATTATTTAATTGTTATTTTCTAAATTGAAAAATGTAGAGAGAAAGAGTGCTCTACAAGCTTGATGTGTGAGTCTCAGATGATCATCCACGTATTTATGAGTTATATATCGAAATTAAGAAAGCGTTAATAAAGTTTGGTCTCCTCACATAGTACCGATCAGCCTCAATTAGCTGACTAGCTCATGCCTTACTTGTAAAATAGTACAAGATCAAAACCATATAAAATTGGGTGGAATAACCTTGGATGAAGCGATTACTTACATTTATTTTTATTCGTTTTTAAATAGAATTTGTCGCACCTGCCTATATCCTCATCTGCTTCCGTTTCCTTTCTCGAGCAATGACTTTTTTGTTTCTCCTGTTTGGAGCCTCCTCCTTTTTCCGTTCTTCCTAATTTAACTTGTCGACACTGATGAGAAAAACAAATCATTCGAGAAAATGAAAGCTGATCGTTTGTCTTCCGCTTTTGTTCGTCTGCAACTTGCTAGCATCCTCGCAGCAGCTTCTTTAACTCAAGGAATGCAATGGCGGGTAGCGTGCACGACCATCGAGACGAGTCAACCTCAGTGCATCACGTACCAGGTACATGACGCTTCTCAAGTTCTTCTGCCCCCCGAATGCCCCGTGGGGCTAACATATGATAGTCGGACACAGTTATGCATCTCCGGCATTTCAGGAGAAAAGAAAAATAGCAGCAATGAGAATTCTATGCCATCCAATGCTTCTCCTCCGTCCCGAACCAGCGAGAGCGTCTTCAACGTGGTCCTATGCTGGCCGCCGGATCTCTTCGAGGTAAGGAGAGGCAAATGCCGACCCAAACGACCACCCATGCCTCACACTTCCACGCCTCGCTCTGCTTCTACCGCTTCAACAATCGGGGTCGTAAATCCGTCAAAGTCTCCTGTAATTCTTCCGATGGATCCACCCTCTCCTTGCCCTCCCGGCTTCACTTACAAACCGCTATGTGGAGCAATGGATCAACCCCTCAGCAGAACCGGATGTTGTTGCGGGGTCAGCGGGTGCAATTTCATAATAAATTCGTCGTCTTCGCTTCCGTTGAAGGACGAGCCGAATCATCTTTAATGCGTAATAAAATCAGGCAGACACTGCGAAAGAATAACTATTGATATTTTTCTCATTTGATGGCAATTTTGTGTTGTTAACTCCCAGCGAAAATGCTGTCAGTTAATTACAACTTATTATAATATCTACAAAACCTTATAGAATGTTTACTACGGACATATCTATGGAATTTTTACTAAAGAAATAAGTTTATTTTTATTCTCTGAAGTTGTAACTCAGATAAATTCTTTGCCTTCTCCAAGTAAAACAAGCATAACAATTTTTTTGTTTACATATGTGTAGACAAATTCATGTAAGTAGAATCATCCTTCTCCAAGTAATAGGGAGTCTTAGGCGTTTTGAATTATTCTGGAATTTATTAATTTTTTTAAATCTTGATTTTTAAATATAAATTGTAGAATTTTATTTTGTTTACATTTCATTCCTAATAGCAATAAAATTGCTGAGCTAAATAGTATTAAAGATTCAGTGAAATATTTTGTATAAAGTATGTTTTGAAATGTTTATCTTTCTAAATATTTTTGTTTTGTTCTTCGTTAAGCCTTAAATCATTTCATTTTGCATCTTTTCATGTTCCATTTATTTTTCATTTAGCCACGACTTCGACAATCGTGTTTGATGCACTGTAGTGAAGTACAAATATGGTTTCTTGCAATACTACCTGATCTATCATAGATTTAAAATGCTTTTCAGAATATTCTTTCATTCCACAAATATCTGAAGGCGATTTGTAAATCCTCGCAGTTTTATTCTTGAAACCTTATTAAGTGTTAAACTTAGTTATCAAAATTGAGCTCTTTTAAAGTGCAGCGTTTTTAATATAATCTAATAAATTAAATTCGTTTCTAAGGATAGGAGAACTATAGAAATAAATCTGAAGATAAAGTTTGGTATTGAATTATTCAAAATATTTAAATCGTTCGTTTTGTGTTTTTTTTTTGTTTGTTTGGGTTTTTTTTACAAGAAGCTCCTTCCAGGATATTAAATTTGAAAGCGTAAATTATTGATTAAAATCCAGCATACTGTCATTTCTTTTTATAATTTATAAATAATTGTATCTTAAAATAGTTGTATGTTACTATAGTGCCCAGCACGAAAGAAAAAAGAAACAGGCGGGAAACGGTGTTAAATAAATGAAAAAAAAACTCGTTCGACCAATCAGAAACGGACGGGAAACGGTGTAGTACTTTTTCCTGGCATTCCCTTAATGAAATCGCAGCTGAAACGAAAGCGAAACATATCTGACACTCGATTAATCGACAGGTTGAATATGAAACTCAGATTGTCTAGCTGTTCGCTTTTATTATATCATTACCAAATCATTTAAATAGTCAAAAACATTATAAATTCTGGTTCTAGCTTGATTTTTTTATAGTTTTCCTTGAACGAACAGATTTATAGGCAAGGAGGAAGCCGCCATGTTTCGGAAAGTCTGAATAAAGCAGACATCTACAATCGATAAACATGCGGTGTTCTTTTTTCTTTCGTTCTGGGCACTATCGAACAAAAATAATACTGCTCCGAGTTGTTCATTCTAATAGGTTGCATATTAGCAAATAAACAATTCCAACAGTTATCCTATGTGAATATGTCCGTCCATAATGATTGTTTTCAATCACCATTCATTTATTTCATTATACGAGAATGCATTTTCTTTAAATTGTTACACTCTTATAAATCTGCGTGAATCACACAATAATGAATGCGAATTAAGAATCTGTTAGAGCAGTGTCTGCCAAACACTTTTATCTGAGGGCACACAGGGGAAGGGAGAAATTATTTTGCAGCACAACAAATCAAAATCCGAACAGAATTAAATATACTTTATTAGTATAAACATATAATATATAACTATATTTTGCCTATATTTTAAATTTCTCGTGGCACACATTTGGAAGACACTGTATTAGAGGAAAATGTTTTATTAGAGGAAGACACTGTATTATATGCCTAGTTTGTTTTTAGTAATAAAAAAAGTTATAAGCTATCTGAAAACCAGGTACTACTGATAAGTTCAAAATAATGAGTTTTTTGTGCGATTAACTTTTGTAAAGAGATGGCGTAAGTGAATTTTTGGCTTCATTAAAAAAAATAGGCGACTTGATAAAATTTAATATTGATTTTAGAACTTCATTGCAATAAAATAATTAAAGCATAATATAATTAATGTAAATATAGAAAAGTTAAAATATAGTTATTTTATACGCAACAAACTAAATGCCACTTTATTTGCATATTTCGCATCTTTTACTCTTTCAATCCAAAACATTACTACTTAAGTTATTAACAGGTTAATAAATGGTTAAACTTTAGCCATGGTTATTATATGAAGCCAGAATCACCTAAGCATTGTACAATTTCGCCATCCATAGAGAAGATTCTAAAAGTGGGCGACTATTTTTGAAGGCGATTAAGAAAAAACGGGGTTTTTTGGGGGATATATTCTAAAGTGTGGGCGGATCTAAATATGTGGGTGGTGCGTTCCTGATTAAAAAATTTTTTCCCCTTGCAGACACTCGTCATCTTTTCCCTTCCCTCTCCTCCTCCTCTTTCACCTTTTCCTCCAACTTCTTCCACCAACCTCCTCTGTCTGTACCACATGGAGAACGGGTTACCAATTCCCCATGAGGTTCCATAAGGAAAATCCAAGATCCGTGTTGAAGGTGTAAAAGATTCAACCAATACGTTATTGTTGAAATATAAATTTATTTTGTATAAACAGCATGGATGTGGAATGGTTAATAAAGGTCAATAAAATTAGGATATTTAACTAAACAAACAAGTGCGTTTAATATCATATGCTTAAGGTCTGAAGGAAGGCTCAACGAGTGATTCAAAATATCAAGTACATTAACTAGGATTCTTCCAAGGATGTGTAAGGAGGGATGGGAAAGCGCTCGAGAATCGGAAGTAGAGGCTCGGTAGGAAACGGGTCACAGAATAAGAAACACAGAAGTGACACTCAAGGGATTCCATGCTAGTGATTTGTAAAGCGCCGCCCTGGTGGCTGTGATATGGCTGAGCAGACGATCTTTCACAATGCCAACGGAAAACATGCAGAGTTAAAAATATTTCGAGAATTCAAAGTGAATAATAATTAAAAATGTATTATTAAGCAGCGGTTTTTAATAAAAAGTCTGATTTTTAGGTAAGGTTGTGTATTTTTATTAAAAAAAAAAGTCATTAAAACTTACTAACACAATATGTTGCAGTTTTCATTGATCGTAAATTGAAATTTCTTATTATGATTTTACTGACTGAGGGAAAATTTTTAAGCTAACATATCAATAATCAGTATACATAAAAAGGCTTTGCATTACATCGTAGTGAATAAAAAGTTGACTAGATTCGCTTTTATTCCCAGTTTTTGTCAAAGTAATAAGAAGATGAAAAGTAACAACTTATACCCAAATTTCGAACATAAGTGTTATTTTTCCCGTTCTTGCTACTTTGATAAAGCTAGCAATAAAAGCGAAATTAGTCACCTTTTACTCTCTACTACCGTATTTATTGCAAGGCTTTGTATTATAATTCGTTCAAAGTTACAATACAAAGATCTTTTAGTGTTATTTATCCTTTATAGTGAAAATTAAAGAGTTGCCTTCGTTTATTCGCAATTCATCTGTGCTGGATTTTTCTCTTTTCTGGAATGATGTTTGAAATATTTTATTTCAAAATCTCGCATTAAGATTAGCCTCAGATTTTGTTTTCTTTGATGAATGGATTTTTTCTTCATGTAAAAAATGGGTCCCAAATCAAAAGGGCATTTTTATGCAGCCATTGGATGCAATAATAACAGATGAAATTATACTGGATGTTTATTTAGATTTCCGAAGGATGAAGAAAGGTAAGTGAGAACCACAAACCATGTTTATTAATTGATATATTAAAAGAGAGTCATAATTCTTTAACACAAGACATGCATCTCCAATTGTTAGGTGTAAAAAATGGGTGCAGAATTCAAGACGTGGAGATTTGTATCATAATATGAAGCTCTGTGACGAACATTTTGAGATAAGCGAATTTAAAAATCCCAATGACAAAAAACAAGAATTGAACTGGAATGCTATTCCAACTCTATTAATGTTCCTAATCCACCACCAAAAATTACAGTAGATGAGGAAAGGAAATCAAGAGCTTCAGCCCGCACGAAACGCAAATTAGAGTACGAGATGAGGCCTGTGAAAAAAAGAAAGGTATAATAATTTCAATGTGTGTAAATACTGATTTATCTATATACATGTATATAAAAATGGATGTATATAAAAATGTATATAAAAACTGAGTAGGCTTTTCATTGAACAGAAAAAAAATCTCTTTCCCTAGCAGCTATACAAATACAAGAGTTAAAGATTATATCGTTGACTTGTTTTTCAGGACGAGAATATAACACTCACTGAAAAATAAGATCTAAATCTTTCTTATCTAAAAAAAAAAAAAAAAAAAAAAAAAGGAGTAGGAGATATTTGAAAGTGACCCATATCTGAAATCTACATGTACAGTTTAATATTTGAATATTCAGAGTATAAAGAAGTTTTTAGCACTAAAAATTATCAATCATTTATAATTAAACAATTATCTGGCTTTTTCCAAATATTTTTATTTTAATTTCATTTATTATTTATTAATTATTTTGTCAATTATTATTTATTTTTTATTTTTATTTAATAACTATTATTTATAATTAAACAGTATTTAGTTTTTAGGGAACAGAAAAATTTCCAATTTCAACACTTTTATAGTCCTGTAGAGCTTAAGGCCTCTTAAATATAAAAACACTGGTGTTGAGGAAAAGCTATGTTAAATTCAATAATTAAAATTCACCCCAACTAAAAAAACATTTATTGAAAATTAAACAAAATTCTATTACCCTCAATTAAAGAGAACACCTAAATTTAATTTAGGTACAATTCCATCCCAATTCCAACAATTTACAATTTAAATTCGCTAATAAATTTTAGTTTGATTAAAAATTAAAAGTAGTTTTTGGTTTAAGTTAGTTTTGCTTCTTACATTAAAGATGAATTAAAATTGTAAATGTTGGAATTGGGGTGGAATTTTATTTAAAATAACTTTAGGAATCTCCCTTGTTAATTCAGGTTAATATAATTTTGGTTAACTTTCAACAAAATCTTTTTTTTATTTTATTTACAAAGACCTTCTTCAGGTATAAAAATTTTTTTGAAAGTATAACTGAATTCTTCTCTCAGTAAAAGATAAGAATATAAGTTTAAATAGATACATTGTTGAGGGTATTATTACATCAATTGATTGTTTACATCTTTAGTTTGATCATTTTAAATTGTTATAATCAAAGAATTTTTGTATATTGTTATTTATAATTGATTAAAGGTATATTTATATATTTTTATAATAAAT
>JAHWFO010019845.1:385397-414274 GCA_023313115.1 Rhysida immarginata | reverse complement strand
CCCCCCCCCCCCCCCCAATTTTCAAAAATTCCGGACCTTTTTTCAGAATTTCCACTGAGTCGGACCTTTTTTCAATAATTACAACGAGTCGGACCTTTTTCCATAATGGGTCGGTCATCGACACCCCCCGCGGCCCCCCCCCCCCCTGACTACGGGCCTGTAGAAAGGGTTATGATTATGCAACAAGTAACAAATAGCAGACGGAAACAAAGCTAACAAGAGATGGCGCCACCATACTCGTTTAGCTGCGTCTAACCATGGCCAACCAGATTATAGAAGGCCTGTCCGCGATATTTTATTCCCTACAACGAACTTTCCAGCCTTCGCGGCATTCTCTTTAGTTTCCTGCACTAAAATATTTTTCTTCACGCAAATCGACTTAAATCGACTTAAAAACTCGTGATTCGAGAAAGGCACGTTGAAATTTTGAAATAACAGTTTTCCCTCTGTGATGTTCAAAAAAAAATTTAAACATATTTTTTCCCCATCACATTTGTATTTTCTTCTATTGTAAAAGAATTTTATGTTGAAGGAAAATTTCCTCTTTGAACTGGCCGGTTCAAAATTTAAACATGACAGTTCTTGATGAAAATATGATAGTTCTTAATCTTTTAAAAAAAATATAGTAATTTTCTTTTATATTAAATAAAGAACATGTTTATTTAAAAAATTAATATAAAAGGTAGATTTTGGGGATTTACTAAGTTATTTTTACAATGCTATGTTTTGTATTTCATTGTTAACTAAGCTTTATAGCTGTTCTTTTATTTTGCATGAGTATGCTATTAGGAAGTGACTTTCTTTTGTTATCACGTGCTAGCCATGTGCCTTGGCATTGTTACTTAGAAAAATATGGCCGGGGTGCGTGTTTACAAACATTAGCTTACTTCTTGCCTCGACGTATTTCCGGTTTCGAAATAACTGCACTTTCGTTGTTGACTGTGACTAAAAGTCGAAATAACTCAGATTGTCTACCGAGTGCCGCGATTTATCATTAATTTATTACTGAGTCGGATATTATAAAACGGTACACGGAAATCGATGAAACGTTACTTTACTCAATAATTTTGCTTTTTCCGAATTGATTGAACCGGGAGCAACACAATACGGCATTTTTGTTGGTTAAATGGTTCGTTTTTTACTCTTACCTGCCTCGGAAATTCTAAGGTCGGAAGTCAAAGAATTCCTACTTCCTGCGCACCCCGTCTTATAGAAAAGTCATGGGTTGAAAATTTTATCCTGACTACTTCACTACTTGTCATATTGTCTACACAATCTGCCAGCCAAGTCTTGTGTTGTGGTGCCCTTTAGCGTCCCCCTTCCCCCCTGGTGTCTCCTGGGGGAGGTCTTCTCCCTTTTCTCGAACATTGACTTTTAACATCATTACCATGGAACTAATGGTGAGAACGATTGCCGACGGACCGTTCGGTATCGGCGCATTCATGAAGGGGTTGTATGCCCGAACCGACATATCCCCTGTTCTTCCGTCAGGTTTTCCCGCTGTTTCGGTCCTGCAAAGGCTTTCCTCCACTAACAAGGGAATCCCTCGAACATGTATGTCACAGATTTCCTCCAAATTGAAATATGTTATTCATCTGAAACTATAGATGCTTGCAAAATAAGAGAGTGCGAAATTGTGTTTCTTTCAAAATAAACCGCGAAAACGAAAAAATTTCAGCATACATACCCATACAAGGACTCCTTTGTTAAAGCGGTTAGGCTATGTGGGGTTCCCTTGTGAGTCGAGGATGCTTTGTAGGAACCGAAATGTTGCTGAGCGGATAGTAGAGACTGGCCACGTCAAAGTTGGCCAGAATACTATCCACTTTTTCATGCTGACTCTGGGCATCTCACTGTCCATGTCCGGTGTGCCTCGCCGCTGATGGGTGAATCTTATTTAAAGGACTGCATGTCCGAACAGAACACTCTGACTCCCCTCTGCAGAAGAATGGTGATATTTTGTTGGAGATGAGCCTTCAGAAAGACATTCCTGGCTCCCTTATGATGCACGGAGAACGTGTCTTCGTGTTCTACAAGGGCCAGAGGCAGTGCTGTTGGTACTGCAAGAAGTCCTCCCAAAGCAGGAAGAATTGTCCTCTTCTGAAGAAGTGCGACTTCTGCAAACGCATCGTGGGCAAGCTCCAAGAGTGCCCGGAGAGGTCAGGTGGTCCACCAGCAGCCCCAACGCCACCGCCTCGAGGGATGTCGTCCCAGCAGCCAGCAAGGATGACTTCACCGGCCAAGTCACCTGAGCCTAATAGAGTAACCACACCTCGTCCAAGGCGGCCTCACCATCATCGCCTCTTCCTAAGACGCTAGGAAGGGAAATGCCACCTCACCCTCCTCGGCCTCGTATGGTTCGTGAGACCGTGAGACCGGGAAGGGAAATGTGTCTTCCCGGTGTTGGTGGTCTCTCACTCTGCTGAAGTCATCGTAGATGATTCGGTATGTTCCGGATCGGTTTCGCTGTGGAGGAATATCCATCTCTTCCTCCACTAGTGCTTTCATTGGCGTCGCAGCCTCTGCGAATCGTCTGTGCGCCTGCGCCTGTGAGAATAACTTCTTCTGCTGGGGCCTCAAAGTCATCAGCGTCTGCTCAGCGGGATCATCTTGCGACACCTAAGAGCCCTCGCAAGAAAAAGCCTCGACGACATTGTAGCAAGAGGGACGGGATTCCTGTGTCCTCTTCTTCTGAAAGAGACAGTTGCCCAAGTCATCATCATCGCAGCCCCTCTTCCTCTTCGGGACGTGCTCGTTCCCCCAGACGGAAGGCTTCTGACCCTCCTCCCCCCGTCGGTGAGGCTTAAGTCTCCTTCAGATACAGGTCAGACTCCGTCAGCTTAATTTCCTTAAACATTCGTTCCCTTAATTCGTCCTTCAAGCAATCGGTTTTATCATCGTTTATTGCACTGTACAGGCCAGATGTCCTACTGCAAGAGATGAAGCTTGCTGATTCTCAACGGCTTGCTAACCTCCCTGGCCTTCGCAGTCAATATCAATCTGGACATTTGTTTATTAATTCGTCTTCGCCACATGGGCAGGGGGTTGCCTCCTTCATCTTCAACCCCTCCATCGTGGTATCGAACTGTGTCGTATCTTTAACTGCGAGTGCAGGGCGATCTCTTTAGACCTCCTTCTATCTGGTCTTAAATTCCGGTTGCTTAATGTGTACCTCCGTGTTTATTAGCAGAGAAACGGACATTTTTTGAAGGCCTGGACTTCTATCTGTGCTCTTCCTTGCCTGTAGTGGTTGCTGGGTCTTCAATTGTCATCCGGATGCGAATGACATCTTTTCGTCCGGGTGTGTTTACCAGTTGTGCCAGCGGAACGCACTTTTCTACCTTTGGGCGTCTTCTTCCCATTCCAGCCAGTGTGGGTCCACTTTTCATCAAGGGCCCTCTGTGTCTTCGAAGTTGGACCTTCTTCTCGTGGATGCCGCTTTTGCTGGCGCATCCGGTTCCGTGGAGGTCATTCCATGCTCGTTTTCCGACCATAGTGCCATCAAGTGGTCATGGAACCCTCCATTCCCAGCCCCCTCTACAGGCCCTGCTTCGAACAATTGGATTCTGAACGTTTCTCTGCTTGACATCGATAAATACAAGGGGATGTTCGTTCGGTTTGTGGAAAGACATCTCCACAACCTGCCTCCGTCGCTAGCTTCCTGGCTTACTCTTAAATCTAAGATCCGCTAAATCTTAAATCTTTTTTCAGAAAGATTCGGTTGGACACCGCTAGACCCAACTGGCGCCATCTGCTCATTCTGCAAGAAATCCTGCGCCTCCTCCAATGTTCCACCCGGAAGGGGGAATATGCTGATGACATCCGCCAGGTCAGGTGCGAGATCAATGCTGTAATGATCCACAAGGCCGCCGGTGCAGCTCTCAGGGTCAAATTGTCCTGGGCGTCTGACGTCAGGCATATGTCATTAGCCAATAAGAAGAGATGTCATCGTTTGGTGGTGAAAAATGAGACAGTGGAAACCGACTCTGACATCTTGTCTGCTTTCCATTCCCATTTTTCATAATTTTTTGGCCACCCAGTCTTTCCATCCGACGCTACGATACATTGGATTGAGGCATTAAGACCTTTCACTGCTGATGCTGACCTGTCTATTACCCGTCCCTTTTCCGAAAATGAAGTTAAGAAGTTTCTGTCGATGGATGGTCGTCATCAGTCCAGCCCTGGAATAGACGGCATCCCGTACTCTTTCTTTAGTGCGTCTTGGAAACTTCTTGGGCCTATCCTGGTGCAAGTGTTTAATTCGATCCTCAAGGACCCTTCCTCCATTACGTCGGACTTCAGCGCGGGGAGAATCATCTTGCTCCCCAAGGTACCGGATCCTGAACTTGTCACCCAGTGGAGGCCTATTACTCTACTCAACATAGACTATAAGGTGAGTCCAACAACGTCTCAAAAGTTTCGCCGACGAGTTCTTCGATCCGGGTCAATCCTGCTCCATTCCATCTCGCGGGATAACCGACAACCTGACCACCATCAAACGTGTTATGGAGGAAGCGCGTGTGCGTCGTCAGACTCTCGCCGTGCTAAGCCTTCGCCAGAAGTCCTTCGACAAGGTGAATCACGTGTTTCTTTTCCGAGTGTTTCACCATCTTCATCTTCGGAAATTTGCTACGATTATCTCAGCACTGAATGCTTCTGTCTCAACATGTGTGGTGATTAATGGCTCCACTTCGCCTTTCTTCGAACTGTCCAAAGGCGTCAGGCAGGGGTATCCTATCTCTCCCCTTCTATACATCTTTTACTTGGAGCCATTACTACAATTTCTTAATCGCCACCCAGATATCCGGGGATTTGATTTGCCAGCTGCTTCCATCAACATTCGTACGGCATATGCAGACGATGTAGTGCTATTTGCATCTAATGCATATTCCCTGAGCCTCTATAAAGAATCCTTCGACCTCTTTAGTACTTCGACGGGAAGTTTCATCAATCTCGTCAAGTCTAAAGGCATCGCTATTGGGAAATGGACGGTGGACTATCTTCTAACTATCCCAATAACGTGGTGTGAGCAGATTACAGTGCTGGGATATGTTTTTTCAATTTTACCTATCATGGACTCTTGTCACTGGCAGCAGGTAATTACCAAATGCATCGCCCGCCTTGACAATCACTTACTTTCGTTTTACCATCTCGATGTTTGTCAAGGCGAGGTTCGTCCAGACGCGCGTTCTGCCGATCTTGACCTCCAGGTGCCTGTTCGCCTTGCCATCTCCGCTTCTTTTAAAGAAGGTGCGTAGTGCGATTGTTAACTGTGGGGTTATTCAGCAGTCCGTCATCCCATCCGTTCGGAGCTGCTATTTATCCGCTTTGATTGGGAAGGGTTGGGCCTGCCAGACATCCGGCGATACCTCATCGCGGCCAGAATGGCCGCCTTGATTCGTGCCTTCCTTCTCCCTCTTCCTATCTGGGCCAATTTCTTATTTCTGCATCTACGCTTCTTCTTAAAAGTGAACAGGCTACCTTTTCTGTCCACGCTGCCAGTGACGATCATCTCACTTTCGCCGGATTTTTATCATCTAGTCCGGCGTGATCTGTCATCCTTTCTGTCTGGACTTCGACAGCTCACCCGCAAGACTGGGGAAGCCTTCGTCTATCTTGGTACTTCCAGCGATCTGACCAGGGTGCGACTTCTGACATCGTATGGTGACACCCTGAGTATCCATGGTCAGCTATCTTGAAGCCCGTCAAGTCACCTGCCTTCGAGAAGGCAGTTTTCAATTTTCAATGGCGCTTGCTGCACCACGGATTCTACTCTCTCCAATGTTTACATCGCTGGGGAGTTGTCAGATCTTCTGGTTGCCAGTTTTGCGGGTCGCTTGAAACCATAGCTCTTGTGTTTTATGAGTGCCCGTTGGCGCTGTCCATCTGGGATGGCCTTTCACATTATTATCTCCTGACTGATTTTACATACCAGTCTGTGCGATTTCTGATGGACAGCTCCACCGGTGCTGCGTATAAGCTAAACATGGCCACTTCCATCGCCTTTTTGAATTGAGAGCTCTGGCTGGCTCGTCAGCGGCAATCTGCTAGATTTTATCCGCCAGCCACAGTCATCTGGAGGAGAAGCGCCATCCATCTCAGGTCCTTCCTCCATCTCGAATGGCATCGGCTGGGCCCAGCTATGTTCCGGAGACGTTATTCATCCTCTCAGCGTCTCTGCAATGTCAACGGAGGGGACACGAACAACATCTCATACCTTTTCACCTTTCCCCTCGACATCGGTGGCCGACCGGTGGGTAAACCGGCCTCATAATGAAACCGGTGCCTCATAACAGCATGTGCGTCTGGGCATCGTACCTGTCATCTTTGGATGCTCGCTGGAGTCCTTCCATCAGCTTCAGCCCACTGAAGCACTTCCTGCTTCATTTTCAATAGCCAGCCATGGGGTCTTCATGTCACTTTCAAGCCACATCAGTTTTGCAATAGACAGATTTCTACTAAGATAATCCACACCCTGATTCCAGTACTCAACTTTTGAAAAATATCAGGACATGTAAGAATTTTCAATTTCTATTATTTCTGTTGAGATGGACATATTTTTTGCCGTCTGTGACATAGACAAATTTGGTTATTAGGAGCTTTATCATAAAAGCTACTGATAAGAATGCGCCCTTGGTCTGTACGATTATCCGTCCAGCCATCCGTCCGGCCGTCCGCCGTTTGCACGATAACTTGAAAACGGATTAACTTTTTCAAATTCTATTTTCAGAAATATGACCATCAAAGTCTTAGCTCGGCCATGTCAACTTTTCAGAATTTTTCGTGGACCCTTTCAAGTCGAATTCACCTGCTAAAACAGTGAGTGTAAAGAATTCAAAGATACTGGCATGTCATATACCAATCGATTTGTCAAGAAGGAATATATTGTTACACTCTGTTCATCTTTTAAGCATTATTGACATCGGTGCGCGCACGTGAAATCGCTTTGTCGACGCACGATTGCTCAAGTACTCATAATCTATAAGCTTATTATTAAGTAGCGGGAAAATGGAGCTACTTATTGGTTTTATTTTACACAAGATTTGAATTTGGTTTTATTTTACACCCTTCATCATTTCTACTTTTTTGAGGTAGAAGGTTGAAATTCGGAATGTAGCTTACTATGGTCATGTGCAATTTCACTATTTAGTTTGGTTTTGATTAGCCCACTAAGGACGGAGTTTTGGGGGTAAAAATTAGAGGGGACCAAAAGGTCTAGGTGTATTTATGCATATAAAGGAGTGAAATTCGGTATCCAGATTCCTTTAGGCAAGATCTATAGTACTATGAAGTTTAGGCCCAATTGTTCTAGGGGGGTTGGATTTGCGGGAGTGGCAGTCACTTGGTCCTAAGAACTATGGCAACATATGGCATGTTATATATCATACGTTCGGAAATGATGAAAAAGGAAAGAAGATACGAAGTGTTTTACATTTCATATATATTACGTTCGAGAAAATCATTTTTTTTTTGATTAAAAAAACTTGGGGAGAGGTAAAAAGTGCAGATATAGGGGTAAAAATAGATGACCGCAGGATCTGCCACTTGCCTTCCCCTACTCGGGGGGGGGGGGTTAATTTCTTTTTAATAAATGTATAAATGTGTTTCTGCTTCAGTGCTAAAACTTCTCCTTGGAATGTTTACATGATTTTATTTTAATATACTAGAAGCGAACCCAAACGATTGTATAATCGGGAAATAACCTATTGTTAGATTTTTTTCTTTTTTGTGACAAAGTCCACCGTCGCTGATTTTATATAAATGATGATTGCTTTTATTAAGAGCAATTTTTTTTCAAGTTTATTAGGAGCTGTAGCATAAAAGCTACTTATAAAAATGCGCCCTTGGTCTGTACGTTTATCCGTCCGTCCGTCCGCCGTTTGCACGATAACTTGAAAACGGATTAACTTTTTTTTAATTCTATTTTCAGGTATATGACCATCAAAGTCTTAGCTCGGCCGTATCAACTTTTCAGAATTGTTCGTGGACCCCTTCAAGTCGAATTCACGTGCTAAAACAGTGTGTGTAAAGAATACAAAGATAATGGCATGTCATATAACAACCGATTTGTCAAGAAGGAATATATTTATACTTTCTGTTCATCTTTTAAGCATTACTGACATCGGCGCGCGCACGTGAGATCGCTTTGTCGACGCACGATTGCTCAAGGGCTCATAATCTATATTATTATGTAGCCGAAGAATGGTTGGTTGATTGGTTTATTAGAAATATTGGCGTCGACTACTAAGGTCATTTTGCGCCTTTTACACAAGTTGTATCTGTACGCAGCCCGAGACAAACACAAACATCCATGGATTCGAATCCACGCCAGGCGGACTCGAGAACTAGAAAGCCTACGCCCTAGCCCTCTCGGCCACCTGGCCGGCCGGCCGAAGAACGGAGCTGCGTATTGGCTTTATAATGTCTTAACTGTGTACCCCTTCATAATTTCTACATTTTTTGAGGTAGAAGGTTGAAATTCGGAATGTAGCTTACTATGGGCATGCCCATCTGTACTATTTAGTTTGGTTTTGATTGGTACATTGGGGTCGGAATTGCGGGGGTGGGATTCAGGGAGGGCAGCATATCTGTGTGCTATTTAGGTACGTAAAGGCGTGAAATTCGGTATCCAGATCCCTCTAGGCAAGATCTACAGTACTATGAAGTTTAGGCGCGATTGTTCCAGTGGGATCGGATTTGCGGGGATGGCAGTCACTTGATCCTTAGAACTGTGGCAACATATGGCATGTTATATATCATACGTTCGGAAATGATGAAAAAGGAAAGAAGTTACCAGGTTTTTTACATTTTATACATATTACGTTCGAGAAAATCAATTTTCTTGATTAAAAAAGTTGGGGAGAGGTAAAAAGTGCAGATAAAGGGGTAAAAATAGATGACCGCAGAATCTGCCACTTGCTTTCCCCTACTTGTGGGGGGGGAGTGGGGGGGTTACTTTCTTTTTAATGAATGTATAAATGTATTTCTGCTTCACTGGTAAAGCTCCTCCTTGGAATGTTTACAAGATTTTATTATTACTTGGAAAATCGTATTTATTTTGAATAGACATGAGTTTGCAGATAAAGAAATAAGCATACAATTGCATTTATTTTTGAACAAATAAATTTTGCTATTCTGTTACTGGCATTTTTCCTTTTTGGAAAAATTATTTCTCAATTTTATTGCATATGACAATAATTTTCGTGACTTTGATGTGTTGGCCACACAATAAGATTTTCTTTTGACTTTACATTCAGCTATATGCTGTGATCCTCAGATTGTGTTTTTTTTTAAAACTATTCCTATAGTTTATTTTCTTTGTTTCCTTGAGATAAGAAACATTAAGTCTATGCTGTGACAGTATATTTCAGTGTTCTTTTTATTCCTTTTTGCTGCCCTCACATTATTATAATAAACTTTTGTTTTTAATTAAATGAAATACAACTTTCTTCGCTTAGGGATCAGTAATCATCCTTATTGGCTGATATTTGGCGGAATTTGTTTGTGACTCTTCATAATTTTGAATATTTTGGGAATTTAAAATTGGGAATTCTTAATTATATTTTATTTTGCTTAGAAAGCTTAATTTTAATTGTATTTGCAATTTAACTATTGCATGATGTATGAGGTTTTTTTTCTTTTTCTAGTTTGGAGATTTAATTTATAGGAGCAAAATATTTAAGCAAAATTTGACTTAGTTTTCTATTTAAGATTTACCGTAATTTTAAATCACTTATGTAATGACTTTGTAACTTTGATAAATACTTATTTTTTTTTCTTTATGACCAAATCGCGTCAACTTTATTAACTTTAAAAGTCACAATTTGGACATGACATTTTGAAATAATAGTTTTCCGTCTATATTTATGTATGTACGTTTGTGATTAATTTTGTAAAATTGTTGTAGGCGTTAATGTGTAATGGCTTTCAAACGCATTATGCAGCTAACTAATTTCTCGATATATATTTCTCGAATCACGATTTTTTTAAATCGATTTGCGTGAAAAAAAAAATTAGTGCAGGAAACTAAAACGTAGGCCGCGAAGGACGGCAAGTTCGTTATAGGGAATAAACTATCGCGGCCTGTCCATCGATGCTTTTCTGCACTTACAATGGGAGGCAAACAGGTTTCATTTTTTTTACCACAATGGCGCTAAAACTCGTCCCCATGCCTGAAAACAATGCATTATTAATACCCTTTAACTGATCTTCATTATCACTCCTCATTTTTGCATTATTACTAAATATTATTCTCAAAACTTTACTCAAAATTAAATTTTGATGATCTAATGTATGTTCTTTTACATCACATCCACATCAGAGCCATTCTTTGTTCTTTCTTTAATTATTGTCATGATTATAATAATTGGAAAATGGTCATAGGAGGATTTTTTTCACGCCATTACCTCCGATATTAATTAACAAATAGAGGAAAATAGTAAAGAAAATTCCACGGCCTGGACTCGAACTAGGGACCTCCATGTATGAGTCTATTTTTCTATCTATTGTCATGATTGTTGTTAACGTCTTATTACAAAACAAAAACACGTGCCATAGGTTTGGTTAAACGAAACCGAAGCTTTGGCTAGGGACGAGTTTTAGCGCTCCACTGTGGCAAATAAGAGAAACTTATTTGCCTCCACCTCTTACCACTGGATGGACAGGCTTTCTATGATCTAATTGGCCATGGTCTGGCTACCGGTGAAGGGAGAATGATAAAGTCTTGGGGGGGGGGGGGGCAAAAATTCATAAATTCATATCGTGCTTTACTGTATGATAATTTCCGTGGTTTTTCTTCCGTATGATAATTGTCAGTACAAAGAAGAATTTCTGCGACTTGATATCCTTTCCTTTAGTTTTAGAGTTCATCCGCCAAGAGATCCAAGTTTCACAAGGGAGTCCACCCACTCCCGACAAAAGAATGCTCACCTTCTGTATAAATTGTGAAATGGCGAAAAATCCTCTTTCAAACAATATAACATTTGTCGGCAGTCGTGACGTAATATTGTGTAAAAAAATTTTTGAAAATATTCATATAATCACAAAAGAAGCCTTATGTATTGTAGGCCTATTATCAAAATGCATGATTTTATATACAATCCAATTATGTACTTACATATAAAATAAGCTTCATTAGTAATATTTATATGCATTTGTAGAGATTTAACCGTAAAAAAAATTGTTGTATTTTGAATAAATTAAGATCAGAAAAATTTTGACGAAGTAATAAGCTTTTGACATTTCAACATTTTTTTTACACAATATTACGCCACGACTGCCGACAAATGTTATATCGTTTGAAAGTGGATTTTTCGCCCATTCACAATTTACTTAGAAGGTGAGCATTCTTTTGTCGGGATTAAGTGAACTCCCTTGTTAGAACCAGTCTGGAGAATGCACAGCAGAGGTGATTCTCATTCGGGTATCCTATATCAAGTTCAGATAAGCCCATAATTCCTCCTCAGCAAATCAATTGCTTTATTTAGGCTTCCAACTGGTTTAAGACATTTGTCTCATTTAATTCCAATTCGACAGGAATTACTCTTATATATTTCGTTATATCCAGTCAACTATCCTGGATATGTTCTCGTATATCCTTTTTAATTCTCTCTAATTCTACTATTTTATTATGCCCTATCTCCAAGGTAACCTCAACAAAGCTAAACCAACTCCTCAAACAAGCCCCAGCATTGTTAAGCCTTATAGCCAACACCACCTAGACAGGGTGCGTTCACTTATTCACTTGGAGTCACTCCGAGTGACTCCCGTGACTCTGTTGACTCTGAGTCAATTGGTCTCCGTTTCTTTATTCGCTCGGAGTTAACTCCTTTGACGTCCAACATCAGGGTACGCTTAGAGTCTTTCGGGGTTTGTTTCTTTATTCGCTTGGAGTGCGACGCGGGTTAGCTCCCTTAACTCCTGCTTTCAAGCTGGAGTCATCGGAGTCAAAAAATTTAATGAGAAAGACGACGCAACAATGAAGAGTGCCAACAAAGTTGCGACTTCAACGATGATTAATTTTGTTACAATCAGATATCGTTTGCGAGCGCGCTTATTAGGAGCCAGGGCAACCACACAAATAACAGAAGACTTTATTTCTTCAAGCTGGCGCATACGTTGTTTAACTATCAACATGGCCGCCTCTGTCTTTCGAAAGTGCACGATCATAGCTTACCATAATTGGTTAGCCTTCCATTGTTGTAGGCTTGGCACGATACAAACGAAAATTTAGCTTAAATTTAACGAAAATTTGATTCAAGACAATTTCTTCAGCATAATTATTAATTTTTATATGCTCAATCTCAGTTCCATCTTTACGCATGAGGCCACCCTAGCCTCTGTGATAATAAATTAAAATTACAATTATGACCAGAACTTTGTTTTTATAAAAATAATAAAAAATAAAAAATATGTTATTGTTTATTCCTGTTAATGAAAAATAACTTAATGATAAAGATTCCCCATAACCAAAAGTGCCATGGTCACTGCTCATGCTTTTCTGATGCCTCCGGAGGTTGCGAAGAGGGGGAAAAATATCTTGAATCGTTCACAAACAGTGTTGCCAATTTAGCAGGGATGTGTCTAATTTAAAAGCTCATTTTCATTATTTTGTGCATTATACATTAATTTACGAAGTAGTAGTAGTAATATGTTTATTAATGAATGATTCTATACTTATTTATAAATGGAGAAGATAAAATAACAAATAATAAGAATAAATAATAGCAAGTTCACCAATGAATAATGGTGAGAGTTTTTGAAGAGAATTGAAGACTTGTAAATGAATGGTAGATGGTTGCTGTGCATTGTTTAATTTTTATTAAAAATGTCCAACAAAAGACAAGCGCATGAAAAAAAGGCTAAATTGGCAATACTGCACACAAATGATTATAACGATCAAAGTCTTCGATTGTTACGTCGTTGTGTTGACTCTGAGCCATGACGCTAGTACTCTGATCACATGATCACATTGACTCGGAGCATGACTCCGAACGAATAAGTGAACGCACCCACAGAAGGCCTGCGCACAGAAACTGTATACATTGTTACATCATCATCAAACGCCCAAATTTAGCGCTTATTATTGGAGGAAATACGATTAACAATAGCCGCTTTAGTGTAATAGAACAATGTATGACGTTTCTGTGCGCAGGCTTACTGTCTAGGTGGTGTTGTTATAGCACGATAACAATTACAAATATAAATTATATACTGAATCTAAATTATTGGAAAAATAGTTTTTAAATTATGAAATCAAAAGTGTAAACAAGATATCATTTTTACTGACGAACACCCACAAGTATGCACGAGGGAGAACTTGACAATAGTTTAATTGTACCGCTATCTTGAAATTTTTCAAATTGTCTCTTATTTATCTTTTAGTGAGAAGTTCATTTCTCAAGAGAATCGTAAAATCTGGTTGTTCGCGTTTACAGCGCAGTCTGTAACGAATTGAAAAATGTTTCAGAATAAGGTTTCTTATTTTTTCCCGTAGAATCTGAATGTTCAACAAAAAATAACGAGTTACTATTTAAAATTCAAAGTTGCCACCTCCCCCACCCTCAAGGGGGTGGCCTGAGAGGGCCGATTAACAATAATTTATATAAATTTATATTAATACAATGAAAATAATGAGATTACAGATAATACTGTGATAGTTACAGTCTGGGATTTTCTTTATAATGTTTTTTTAAATTTTCAATAATGTGGGTGTATTATTGTTGGATGTTGTTGTTGGTTTTTATATTTTTGCTTTCTAAAAAATCGTGGATGACATCCTATATAATGCAGGAATGGTTGGCTGCATTTAATGCAAGAATGAAAAGGCAGAACCGAAACGTTCTTCTGTATTTGGATAACGCCGCATGTCATCCTCACATTGAACTTTCGAACGTGAGTGTTGCCTAGTTCCCACCCATGATACGACTAGCGTATTCCAGCCTACGGATCAAGGAATAATAAAGTGCATCAAAACCGATTATCGAAAACTCCTTATGTAAATCACTGTTGGCTAATATGGAAACATCGAATAATGGGAATATTCTTACCAAATATATAACTGTTCGCGATGTTACAGTTTGGCTTGCGGAAGCAATGACGAAAGTGCATTCCGAAACAATACAATGATGTTTACACAAAGCAGGATTTATATTCCCAAGAGATGATTTACATGATATCGCAGGAAACTAAACTAATGTTCAGGAACTGAAAAAAAAAACGCTTTACCTTGCGGTGTTTGATAATGCATTCGCCTAATATTACCTTTTGATTGACCATAATTAATTTTAATTAAAAAAAAGATTTACAATTTACTGCATGTGTCAATAAATCACTAGCGGCCTCGGTGGCTCAGCGGTTGCGTGGTCGCCTCTGATGCCCGAGGACGCGGGTTCGATCCCGGCCGAGGACGACGAGGATTTTTTCAGGGAGAAAATCCTGAGATCACGCAATTCCTTCGGAAGCGAAGTAAAGCCGTTGGTCCCGTGTAGTCGTTTGCCGGCTGCACGTTAAAGAACTCTTGCGAGACAAAATTTGCGGCCCCTATAACGCCGTTCTGAAATGACCATGGCAGTTGAAAAGGACGTTAATACCAAACAAACCAAACCAATAAATCACTGCTTTGTGGGAAAATAAATATTGCTAGTGAGAGAAGGCAAGTATGCAAACATATCAATCAACAAAACTATGCATTTGCTACCACCAATTATTTATGTGGGTATGAAGCATTTATTTTATCTATTTTTCAAGTTAAGCATACACATACATCAATAGCACATGCATAATAAAAAAATTACCATTACTTACTAAACTTTTGTTTTTAGATTATCATTTTCTTGTCATCTGTTTAAATAACACCTTCCAAAATGTACAATAAAAAGAATTAAATTGTACATATTTCAACACAGTAATTTTTATTTTTGCTAATTTAATTTTGACTAATCTTGATAATCATGTATATAAGACTCCACAAAAAATTTGTATCCTCTTTGAAAATTTGCTTTAACTGTTTTTCCAAACAATATTCAATATCACTATGGCAAATATTGGGTAAAGACTCTAAACTCGTAGTCCAGTTAGTTGACATTTCAAAAACAGCAGTAATTTACTTGTAATAAAATGCTGCTATGCTAAAAAAACCGTACTGCCAACACATGGGTACAGCTTAACCCTAACTAAAGCTTGCCAGTCCAGCCTCGCTTTGAAACAAAATCGACGGTGGCGCCGCTTGACCGTGCATGTGGTCCATTCTGTTCTTGAGAGTTTCAATGTGATCAACGTCGGTCTTGTACACTCTGTCTTTCACATATCCCCAGAAGAAAAAAATCCAGAGGGTTCGCATCGGGTGAGCGAGGGGGCCAAGGGATTGGCCCATTCCTTCCAATCCATCGTCCTGGAAAATTCGTATCAAGGCACTGCCTAACTTGCAGGTCCCGGTGAGGAGGTGCTCCATCTTGTTGGTAGACTGTGTTGGGCTGCAGTTCTTCCGCCTGTGGAATCAGGTTGTTCTCCAGCATATCTAGGTAGGTTGCAGCGGTAATTGTGTCTTCAGCGAAAAAGAAAGGTCCGATTATTCGATCATGAATTAAACCGAACCAAACATTAAAATTTGGGCTATCGCGTATATGCTCTCTTAGAACGTGGGGGTTTTGTGAGCCCCAAATGCGGCAGTTTTGTCGGTTTACTTCTCCGAAGTATGGAATGTTGCCTCATCAGAAAACAAAATGTCCTCAAGGAATAAGGGATCATTGTCGATTTTTGGAGCATATCCTCAGCAAACTTCTTGCGCTTCGGTCGGTCATCTGGCTTCAGTTCATGCATCATATGGATTTTGTAGGGTGTAAGACGAAGGCGGTGCTTAACTATTTTATGTACGGATGTCATTGACGTATCCAGTTGACGAGCTGATTAGCAAAGTTATTTACGGGGACTACGATAGAATGCCTCCCTGACCTTTTCTACTCTCTGTGGTGTCGCTGAAGGTCTACCAGCACCGTTTTTATGTAACAGGCTGCCTGTGTTTAAAAATTTTTCACGCCATAGCTTAATTAACTTATGATTTGGAGGTCCTTTTTAAACTTTGTTTTGTACATTCCCTGAACTGTTATCATTGACTTAAATTCCGCAAGCTATAACACGCATTGAGCTTTTTCTTTTCACCCGCCATTGTTTACTGCGTCTCGCGAAAAATGTACAACGCGTCATCAATGGTACGACGCGCCAACCGCATGGTTCATTATCACCTCAAGCGAGGCTAAGAAACTTTTTGAGTTTTTCTTTGTAAATAAACAAAAATTAGTTAAGGCATCGTCATCCAACGATAAAAGGATTTTAGCATCAAAATGTTACGAGCATTAGCGGCTCGTGACTATAATAAGTGGAGGGGCACAAATACAAAATTTCATGTTCTTAGGCCTTTTCGTACAAAAGTTATACTTGATTTGTATTTGGAGCCTCGCGGCTCCTGCCGAGGCCTCAGAGGTCTATATCAATTTTAGTGTGTAATAGCTAAAATTTTAAGCAACAGATTATAAATATAAAACACTTCAGGTTTCTGGACTTCTGGTTTTAAATTTATAGCTTGACTTGTGATTGAGGCCACAAGGCCTCTGCCAAAAGACTTATATAATTTTTAATATAGAGTAGCTAAATTTTTAAATACTACTCTGTGATTAAACAAAATTTCAGGACTGTAGGCCTTTTCGTTCAAATTTTATAGCTTCAATTGTATTTGAGGTCGCCAGGGGCCCCGAGGCCTATACCATGCTCCTTGTATATTGTCTATACTTTTTAAGTAACGCACTATAAAAGTATGAAACTTCAAGTTCTTAGGCCTTTTTATTATTCAAATGTTAGAGCTTATTTGTGATTTGGGCTTCAGGGCCCCTGTGGAGATCTAAGAGCCTTATACCTGTTTTTCATCTATATTAGCTAAATTATTTAGTAAACTACTACAAGTATAAAAATTTTCAGATTTATAAGCCTTTTCGTTCATACATTATAGCTCTGTATTTAGAGCACCTGCCAGGGCCGAGGGGACTATTAAGTTTTAAGTTTTAGTGTATAAGAGATAAATTTTAAGTAACACACAATAAATATGCAAGAATTCAGATTTCTGGACTTCCAGTTCAAAGGTTATAGCTTGATTTGTGACTGGGGGCTCAAAAACTGGGGGCCCAAGAGCCTTATACCAGTTTTTAATGTATATTAGCTAAATTTTTAAGTAATTTTCTATAAATAAACAAAATTTCATATTTCTAGACCTTTTCGTTTAAAAGTTGTAGCTTTTCTTGTGTTTGAGGCCTGTGGGACTCTGCTGGGGCCTATGTTACTTTTTTGTATATTTGCAATATTTGTTTAGTACCACACTATGAATATACAAAATTTCAGGTTCCTTGGCCTTTCCGTTCATATGTTATAGCTTCAATTGTATTTGGTGCTTTGAGGCCCCTGGCGGGGTTCTAGAGGCTTATATCAGCTTCCTTCTATATTAGCTTCACAACTAAAAAATTTTAGTTTCCTTCAAACTAAAAATATACAAAATTTCAGGTTTCTAGACCTTTCCGTTCCAAAGTTATAACTTGATTTGTAACTGAGGCCTGGGGGTCTTCTGGCGGGCCCTATAGGCCTACATCATATTTCTTGTATATTTGCTATATTTTTTGGTACCACACCATAAATATACAAAATTTCAGATTCCTAGGTCGTTCCGTTCAAATGTTATAGCTTCAATTGTATTTGGGGCCTCGGAACTTCCGGCGGGGCCCTAGAGGCTTATATCACTTTTCTTGTGTATTCGTTTTATTTTTTTAGAACCGCGTTACAAATTTACGAAATTTCAGGATTTTTGCCCTCTTTGTTCAAAAGATAAAAAAGAAATCATGAAATTCATACATGTGGCCCCTGAGGGATGTTAAAGAGAACGAAAAATTTGATTAAAACAAAATTTCAGTCGAAAGAGTAACAAGGCCCAAAACGAATGCAACTACATCTAGTCAGATAGGGGTCACATGATGGACAGATAGATAGCAGCAGTAGGCGGATAATAGTGAGCCTATCATTACATTAGCCCTTCTTACATAAGTCAGCAGAGCAGTGTGTTGCTAAAAACAACCTTCGGAGTTCACAGCTGAACGCTGGCATTGTTTGAGTTGGTTCACTATGTGCTTGCCACGCCACGCATAGTGCGGGCAGAAATTAGGAGGAGGAATGTGTAACCGGCTGGGCGACCTGCTTAGACCTACGAGTAACTAAAACCAAACGAGGAAAGAGAAGACCTCAAACTCTCACCTATCTTACAATTTCGCTGCCTTGTCTACTAACAAAACTGCCCAAAATAACCAAACAATAGAAAAAAGAGTAATGAAGCCTGCTTTATTAAGTAACAATATTGACCTATGCCCCTCGAAAATGTGAACTTAGTAATACCTTAAAAGTGAAATTTGCACTTAAACGTTTATTATGCAATGCAGATTAACTTAGAAAATTTAACATTTGCGCGAGTCTAAATACATTAACTGTAAAGTCAGGATTTTGTTTTATTTTATTTTATTTTATTTTTTAGTACGTCAGTTAAAATTGCAGGGAATAAAAAGCAATCAGTAAAATAGTAACTAAAACTGAAAAACCTTGTAAACTTTTCATCATCATCATCAATATTATTTGTAATTATTTTTATAAGAAATCAATGCAAAACAGAAAAAACAGAGATATGGAAATGTGGAGTTAAATTTTCCTAGGTAACGAATGACCGCAAGAACTAAGAAATGAACAAGTCCTACCGCATATGTGATGCTATTGTATTAAAATTGAAACACTGCATTGTATTAATTTTACATTAGCAAAAATGCGGTAACCCTATGGAAGAGACAAGGGTTTTTTAGCTTAGATTAGCGCGAGCATAGATCACAGCTGCTGTCGCGGCTGTTCACGTCCTGGATACGTTAGGCTACGTACGGCTGGTGTGATAAGAATTACGTACACTTTTTGTAAATAGGAAAGCTTTAATTTAGCCGGAAAAGCACGAAACGAATGCGGGAACACCAATGCATCATAAGCAAAACATATATCACATACATGTGCTAGAAAATGCAAGGAATTTTAGCCCGGATTAGCTTGAACACTGACCGTAGTGTCAAAAGACCCTGTACTCCTCTCGAACATGCTAAGCCTAGCCCGCCAACTGTGTGATAACAAGTACGTACGTAATTTAAAAGAGAACTGGAGCCGGACACTGTGGACGAACTTCAATAAAGATAACAGGAAACCACTGATCCACATAAAACTTTTAATAGGACGTATGCGCATTTCGGCAGCCACGCTGCCTTCTTCAGCGTACACAAGGATTTTGATCAGAACAGACAAATCTGTTCAGATAAAGGGCAAGGATTTACAGCATCTTTTATAGTACAAAGTCAGGGAAAAACAGCCAATAGTGAACAAGTTATTACAGCGCGAAATAAAGGAACAATCACTGCCACCTCCACAAACTTGCGGCATTCAGGCACATGGTGCACCGAGCACATGTGATTCCGTTGGAAAAAGAAAACAGGACGAAGGAAATCCAAACCATTAAAGAGTTTGCTAGGCAGAATGGTTTCAAAGAAGATATGGTTGACAATATTACCAAACGAGTTCAACGAAAATTGGCGGTACAAAAAATCACTACGCTACAGAGAAGTAAGAAAACTGATGCAAGACTAGTACTCCCGTATAACAGGCAACTAAACAAAGGCATGGAAAAGATCGCCAAAGACTTTGGTATGGAAATTACATACAGAAGCTCTGACACGTTAGAAAAGCGACTGAAGAATCCCAAAGACAAAATTGCCCCAGAAGACAAACCAGGTGTGTACAAACTGCCTTGTGCCAAATGTGAGGCAGTCTATTATGGTCAGTCCCGGAGGGCAGTTTGTACTAGAATTAATGAACACCTTACATGCATTAGAAACGGGAAATATGGAATATCGAGGTTTGCGGACCATATCCTGGACCAAGGACATGACTATAAGCAAGAAAACTTCGACATTATACACAGCACTGGAGACCGCCATCTGCTGAATTTTGTGGAATCTTTTGCAATTAACACGGAGGATCCTAGAAAACTATTAAACAGTGACGGAGGCCCAGTAGATGTAACCCACCTAAAAGACATCGGAAATCGGATACATCTACCAAAATTGCCCAAGAGAAGACCGAACTTGACAAGTGACAACCAGACCAATGACGACAGAGTGACCCTGTAATTTTTAATTTTTGTGTTGTAATTTGATTTAATTGGCTGTTTGTAAAAATTTGGTATAATTTTTTGATTGTTCCTTTATTTCGCGCTGTAATAACTTGTTCACTATTGGCTGTTTTTCCCTGACTTTGTACTATAAAAGATGCTGTAAATCCTTGCCCTTTATCTGAACAGATTTGTCTGTTCTGATCAAAATCCTTGTGTACGCTGAAGAAGGCAGCGTGGCTGCCGAAATGCGCATACGTCCTATTAAAAGTTTTATGTGGATCAGTGGTTTCCTGTTATCTTTATTGAAGTACGTACGTTTTTGTTAATACGACAGATTTTTTTTAATTAGATGAAAAAAAACTGAAAGTAATGTGAAAACGGCAAGGCATCACAAAGAAACGTATTTCAAATACCCTGGTTTTTCAGATACCTAGATTTTTAGCTTGAATTAGCCTGCACGCCGAAAGTAGCGACTGACGTCGCTGTACACCCCCATTGGCCTCGTGCGATCACCTCGAAATCAATTGCGTGCAAATATGTTAGCGGGAGAGATTTTATTTAGGATAAAAAACAAAAACAAAACGATGAAACAGCTGGGTAACCCTAACAAAGTACAGAAATACATATCACATATACCTTTGGCTGAAGACAGTGTTTTTAGCAAACACAAACGCGTGAACAATGCAGCCAAGAGCGAACGCGCTGAACAACGACTCCCCAGCGGCCGTGACCTAGCAACCACAACCCTCACATGAACACACAGTTGCGCTGGATCTATCACCTTGTAGCACATCATAAAAGGACAGTGAAACGAACATACACCCCATGACAAAACTTTAAAAGTAAAAATCAGTGTAATTAGACAGAAAAACAAGCCATCAAGGACACGCCTTTGAGAAAGCATGCCCGAGAAGTAACGTAGACGTGAGCGGCCTCCGTGCAATCACGATGCTCGCATACGTGAATTGTAGAGTGACGCAAAACGAAAGTACAGTCCACGTACAGCCAAAGAACGTAAAACAGGAAGAAGTGACCGTGGCGTCGGAACCTTTGATCTTAATGTAACGCCTGCAAGATGATCAGACTTGTGGCGCCATCGCACGCGTAGTAGGTATCATTAAAAAATATTACATTGCAATGAAAGCAAAATGTAACAATAAAAATTTATTCTCAGAATATTTATTGGAATTAAAAAGTAAATTTTGGAATTTTTTTTTATCTAAGCTGTAGTAAAAATGTAGCATATTTTCCAGGCGACAAAAAAAAATTATTATATTAAATCTTTCGCGAGAAAATTTACATCAATTTGGCTTTTTTGTTTTTACACAAATATTTTTTTCTTAACCAAAGATATAGTTCAGGCATTTAAATGACAAGTAAATTTAAAATACAGGTATACATTTGATTCTCAATTTTCGAATAAACATATTTATTTTATTTATTTTTTTGCTTTAGAGTAGTTGTTTTTTTTGTCCGGATAATACAAAAAATGAAGAAATTCATTCTCAAAACGTTACACAATTTGAGATATTTATTGTAAAAAGGAAAAAAAAGTTAAACAAAATATATTTTGATTTTTATGCTGTGATTTTGATTTAAATGATCTTCAGGACATTGAAAAAATAGAAGTCGATTTAAACTTAAGATTTTTTATTTTATTTTCCGATAACAATGACCAGTTATCATTGGGTTCAAAACCTTTAAAAGTAAAGTTTTAGAACCAGTGCCTCTATCTCCTAAACGGTTGGATCAATTGAAAAAGCACCAAAAATAAAACATTTCTCAAATGTTGTATACAATCTGAAAATACCATCAATACAGGGATTTTTATTTAAGATATCAAAGTTGCCACCTCCTACACCCACTGAGGGTGGGGGGGGGGATGATTTTAGAACAGAAAGATTTCCCCATTAAAAATAATATTTTTTTGTCTCGGCAAAGATTTCCGTACAGTGCTTTATTTATTTTCGAAATATTTCCATGTCTGCACTTTAATGGACCACCCTGTATGGCACTTAAAATAAAAGTCAATAATAATAATAATAATAATAATAATAATAATAATAATTGGAAAATGGGTCTTTGAAGGGCTTTTAAAAAGGTTAATTAAAAGATAGCAGGGAGAAATATATACGACATAAATAACAAATAAAAAAAGTATATCTGAATGAAATTTTATTTTGTAATTTATCTTAGGTAACTTTATATATAAGTTTGTTATTCTGTCATGCATTCACTTAAATTTACAAATTATGAGAGTGAAATTATTATTAAAAAATATCTAATTGTAATTTTTTTTTTATTGATTGTAATCCAATACGTCCATCCAGGACGTATGGCCTGAAGCCCACGAGTTGGGTCCCTGGATGAACCTGGATGATGGTCACAGCAGCCGGGGGGGGGGGTGAAGATTGTGAATCACGGATGGTAATTATTAGAACAAATAAAAATATTACACATTTAAACTTCCTTTTGGTAATTCATTATTTCTTTGAATATAACTTACCTATTATGGTACTGTTTATTATGGTTTAGCTTGGTTATTTTATTTACATTGTCTGATAATTACAGCTGTTATTTATTGTATGAAATTCATGTTATTTTTATTTTTAAACTTCTAACCTGTTTTGTAATATTACAATAGCCCTCTGGGACCTAACTCGTCGGTCTTTGACCATACAGGTCCCAGTTGGGTGTCGCATTAATCTTTATTAATAAATAAATAAATATAATAAATAATTATATATAAAATTATATATTATTTATAATTTAATTTCATCTATGTGTATTAACTTTTTATATTAAATTATTATGAAATATAAAAAATTAACAATCATAAATTGTTAAAAAAAATTATCATTTATTATTATAATAAATTAATACAATATTATGTAAAAGTATTGCACAGTTTATTCTAACAAAATATGCATTAATTATTTTATTTCAAATGTTTTATGATGAAGTTATCCAGTGAGCAATATGAAAATTAAAAAGCACAATAAAATGATTTTTAATAGATATTTTATTTTGTCCAGGTTAAACGAGAATTTTTACAATAAGAGGTTGAATACCAAACAATTTAAATATGATTTTATCACAATTTTTAAAAAATTTGTTTAATTGTAAAAAATTATTAAAATATAACTTTTATCATTGCGAATGCATGGAGGAATTTATTGATACCTGCTACTCGTTAGAGTCCGCCACTGATTTATGACGTGAACATGACGTCACACGCGTTACATGTTTTCCCCCGAACGGTCACTTCTTCTTGTTTTACGTTCTTTGGTACAGCCTTTATTAAGTAAAAATTATAAAATTCAAGCTGTAAAGCAAACCAACGAGCGCGTAACTTTGAGAACTTAACGACTTGTGACGAATGATGCAAAATCAACGCTTGTGACCACAGCCTTAAATTGAATACAGACTTTTGCACTATAAAGAGTACGAAGGGTACAAAGCATATCACTCACGTATCCTAATACCATAAGTGAACAGAAAAAGTTGTATAATGTATGAGAGAGAGAGAGAGAGAGAGAGAGAGAGAAAACAAATTTTAGAATACAATTTTAAGCAACATTTTGCAAACTTGTATTGGTTATGTAGGAGGAGGGAGAAAGAGAGAGAGAGAGGGGGGGGGGGTGACTGAATATCGCGAGAATGGGGAATCAAACAACGCGTTTATCAACCTCTGTGAGGCAAGACTGTGCAAATTTGTATAGAGAGTTAAGTATGCCTCACCAGCATTGAGAAATGTGAAATTTGTATTTTTATTTTAACATTTCAACCAGGTTCAACCCTGAGAAAAAAAAACCAACCCTTCATGCGAGCAAAGGCAATCAGTGAGAGAGGCAAAAATGAAAATAAAACAAATTTCAAACAGCCCACCTTTAAAATAAGCTAAAAAAGCTAGTGAATACGTACATTTCATCAGGATGTGTGACCTAGTTGTATTTATAAGCATGTATATGGGAATTCAGACACCTGTCAAACACTGCAACAGGCTGTGGGAGCAAACAAACAATCATTCAAACGAGACAATGCAATGCAATTTTTAAAAATTAATTGAAACTTAAAAAACAAACTGAGCGCCTTGAAACAGAAGTAGTTAATTAGAAGGGAGTAATACGGGAAAAATTTGGTTGTGGTAAAAACAAAATGATAATTAGTAATTAGGTAAAAACAACTTGAGGTGGCAGTTACTTTAGGTTACCCCTAGAAAGTGGATATATATATACCGGGACTCGAATAGGTTATATTGTGAGATAAAATCACAAAAGCCCCTTTTGCAGTGAAGCCCCAACACAGTGATGCATAATCATGATATTAATTTTATCATCAACCGCCGGTCATCAGAACATGGACGCTTAATCAAGGAGATGACAGTAACTAAAGTTCATCCAACAAGAGAAAAACGGGATGTGTCACAGGAAGTTTCAGATTAGCCAATCAGAGAAAGGGGGCCTCATGCGCTTAATCACTTCTGTCTCATGTCTCATTGAAGAAGCGCTTTATAATATTACAGCAGAAGCTTTAATATTATTCAGTTGCTTTGCTTTAATTATAATTAAAAAATATTGTACAATTCATAAAATTGTCTTTTTACTCAATTTTATATATATCGTTGTTCGAGATTCCCTGGGCCTTTACAGGAGTCGAAAAGCGAGGAGAGGGGGTGGTAGCTTCGCATGAAGACGCTTCGTTTCCTTCTTGAACAATTGTTCGAACGCAAGAAAAAGAAACTTGCGTTGCCTTGGAAGTTTCTTCTATCAAAGCAGATGAGCTTTTAAAACACTATTTTCCTTTAAAGTAGCAAAATACGTTCCACACAAATCTCCCTAGCCTGGCTGTGAATAATTTTTCCTTGTTTGGCTTAAGAGTTGTTGCACGGCGTCGCCATTACAAATTGACTTGTGTAGCCACTGAAGGAGAGATCCCACAAAGCATTGCGGATGAGTGAGTACTCGATATCAGACCGGAAACACACCCTGTTTTTCTCTTGTTGGACGAAATATAGATGAGTGACCACACCCAAAACAAGGACCACCACCACCACCACTAAAAATAAAGACCACACCCGAAATTTAGAAAAATGGCAGGTAAAATGATTAAAATGAAAAATTAAATTTAAAAATAATCCTATCAGCTGTGACGTCACGGGGAAACCCATCATATGACCTGAAAATGGCCTCCTGTGACGTCAGGAAAGGGGGTGGGTCGTCACGTGACACGAATGCTGCACGCTGATTGGTTAATTTTAGGCCACGCCCACGTCATTAATATGCGTACCAAACGAGTGCTCTTCTACTCTTGTACCATTGTTGGCTTGGGACACAATTACAGTATCCTCCATTGTCTCTACAATAATGGAAAAAGCTTCAGCCAAACAATACCAAAATAATTACGACGTTGCAAAATTAATTACGTCGTATCTGTTAGGCTTGGGTCACACTGGCGTAAAACGCCGCGTAAATACGCCGACGTAACGACGCCAGTGATGTCGCTTCCGGTAAATAGCATGGTGCCGCTCTTGGCGACATCGTTACGTCGGCGTATTTACGTGGCGTTTTACGCTAGTGTGAACCCAAGCCTTAGGTTTCTACATGCTAGCCACCTGTTTCTTGTTTCCAAGGTAACTCAGTCACATGTTGCTATACGAGGCTTCTGATTGGCTGTTTGGACAAGTGTGAATTTGCTTGAAATTTTACTCTGGACATGTGTTCTTTTGCTTTGATCTATCCTTTTTGTAGCAGCTGGATGAGGGCATGCGAGGGTTTTTGATCGACTTCATATTCGGATTCGCAAGTTTTTTCTCTATAGAGAATGACTGTCATCTCATTTTTTTCAGAAAGTGGACTTATGCGGTTTTGCATGTTTGCTCCTCAATTTGTATATCACCGTTTATTTACGAGCATTATCTTTATTCGCAGACCAAGAGCGTCGTAAATCTCAGCGACGGTCAAGCTTGCCGCATAACAGATCGAAGGAGAGGCAGTCACCAATAGGGAAATTTCCCTCCAAATGTTCATTGTGACAGCCAAGGAATCAAAATTTTTTCGCACTATATTTTTTTTTCTTCGAAGCTTTATTCACTCTAAAATTCTGATTTCTTGGGTGCTACAGTATGTATGTATGTAGGTTCCTGGTTCAAATCCAGGCTGCGGAATTTTCTTTCCTATTTTTCATCAGTATGTATGTATGTATTGATGGAATTGCACAGTATTCATATATGTTAGTCTATGTGGGCTTCTAAACAAGTATGCCAAATTTCATAAGTGTGTATGTATGTATGTTTGTTCACGTATTTCTCAGAAACTAGAAATCGAATTGAAATAAGTCTTTTTTTCATTGGATTAAGTATCTTTCAACTTAGGGATAAATTGAAATTCATCAAAATCGGTTCAGTAGCTTTCAAGATATAGACTGATATAGCTAGGCGATAGTGAAAGTTTCATTAAAGTCGTTTTTTTTTATACTCTGTTTAATCTTGTTTCTGTTCATATCTCAGTTAGCGTTCAAATTCGAACCCATATTCATATGAACTTTTTTGCTTAGAATCACCTATACTACCTCCCCTAGAAGTTTGTGACAGGGTTTCAGATACACCCTGTATATTAAAAAACCGACAAACTTTCAACTTTCTTAATACAACCATTGTGAACCTGATTGTTGTTCTAAACTTAGTGAATTTATGATGTAATACTCCCAGGGTTTGCTTATAAATAAATAAATAATGTAAACTATCCGTAATTTTTCTTTAGTGCCACAATAGTGTGAAAAAAAATTATATTTTCTGATCGCCTGGGAACTGCACAATGCAATATCTCAACAGCATTCGGTGAAGTTATAATTTTCCTTTTTAAAAACATTGGGAATTAAGTTAAATACGAATAATGAAAAAATTCCTCCAAATATAAACATAATATATATATATTTTTTTTTTTGGAATTGTTACATTTAAGTCAAGGGGTGGCGGGATGTTGTTTTTGGCAGACTTCTTTATTTTCATATATTTTTGGTTAAGTTAATTTTTCTTTGTTGGGTTAATAAACTATATTATGTTTATATTTGGAGGAATTTTTTCATTATAATTTTCCTTGCTTTTTATTCTTCGGATATTTTAACAAATTTATTAACCTCCAGGGAGCAACACATTGAAGGAGCCTGAAGTTTTACTTATTGGGACTAAAATTTTGGATTAATTAACGAATATTTCATTAAACATTTAATCTAAATTGCATCCTCACATGCATTTCAATGATATCTATCGCTGTGTTTGGCCCAACAATGGCTGACAAAATCATGTGGCTCCTTTTCTACCAATCAGCATCTGCAGCGGCGCGGAAAAGGATTGCCATACTTTCCTAATCTAGAGCTTTACTACCTCTACCACCCTTAAAAGTCTATACACAGAGTTCATAAGCACCCTGTATAGTTACAGTATGTGGATTATTATTTTTTATTCAGTAGGCATGTTGAATGATGTAGTGTAATGTCAATAAAATTGTTAACAATTTTCATAAAAAATCATTTTTCTTATACGAGGTGCTACCCAAACTTTCCTGAAAGTGTTTTATTCTGATCGAACCGTAACAGGTACGAAGTTTCGCCGATAGATGGTGTTAGGGTAAATCTCAGCTGTAATTGTGCCAAACAGTGTCATCCTATGCCCACGTGATTTTGAGTTTGAGTTGTTTTTGTCACTCTTTGTGTTGGTTGTGCTGCGATTCTTGTATTAAAGCTGAAGATAACTGCGGCTGAAACCCACAGACTGTAGAAGGAGGCTTTTGGTGAACAAGCTTCAGGCCAAATCCAAACATTTGAAGGGTTTAAGCGTTTCAAAGATGGTCGGGAGTGTGTGGAAGACGACAAGCATTCTGGTCGACCGTCAACAACCCCGGCAATGATTACGAAAGTGCGTGACGTGATCCGAGAGGACCGAAGGCAGACCGTCCACTAAGTTTGTAATCGCCTTGGTGTGTCATACGGGACGTTTTGAGACGACTGAGGGAAAAAGTGAGGCGCAGAAGGCCAGAAATGTGGAAGAAGAAAGACTGTCTGTTCCATCACAACTATGCTCCAGCGCACACATCGCTCGTTGTGAGGGACTCCCTCAACAAAAACGACATGACCGCTGTCCTCTGACACCTGCGATTTCTACCTCTTCCGAAAATTGAAATTGTGGTTAAAAGGGTGGCGATTTGACTCCATTTAAATGATCCAAGCGGAATCGCAGCAAGTGTTAAACATGCTCCAACCTGAGTGCTTCCAGAAGTGGACGGTGGAAATTAAAAGATCGGGTAAGTTTCGTATTTTACAGAGGTACATTTCGGGAAATTTTGGGTAGCACCTCGTAAAACATTCTATTAAACAAGGATTTCACTTATTCTGGCTTTTTATCCATGGATATGAATCATTCCATCAAGTTGATTCGTCTGAGAAATTTGATAGTATGATCAAAGCAACGATCGAAACATATGCATATAATAAGTGTAAGTTGGCGACCGCCTTGTTCAAGAAATGGAATTTTAGCGTCAAATTCCAGCATATTTAGTATGAATTGTTTTACACAGGGCAAGGTACAAATTGGATTAATGGTTCTCCTCGGGCTCTTTTGAAGGGTGCGCCCCCAACACTTCCTAGAAAGAAG
>JAHWFO010019845.1:352167-380397 GCA_023313115.1 Rhysida immarginata | reverse complement strand
GTGAGATTTTTGGCTCTGGGGATATTTGAAAGATCGAGTCTATCAAGAAAGCGTACGGACTGTGCCTGAACTGAAAGCCAGCATTAGACATGTTTCAGACATTCTCCGGGAAACGCTTCATGCAACAATTGATCATACATGCTACACTTCCAACTTGTCATTGACGCAGGAGGCGGACATATTGAACATATGCTTTAATAAAACAAAACCCATGCCTGCTTGTTTAAAACAATAAAACCAGTTTTAAAATCTCCATTTGTCATTCCACAGCACACATTTTCACCTGATGGTGAAAAAGTGCACTAATTTTTTTCTTTCCGGAATTCTCTCACCCATGGTCTGAATAGCCTACATTTCCATTTGCATCACAATCGGTCCATTAGATTGGGCTCTAGAGGGCTCTGACTAGGCGAACTTATTTTATAACCACCCTATATATAGAAATAAGGAATAGAATTTAAAACTTGAAGGAACCAAAAAGGTACTTCATGATATTAATTATAAACTAAATACAATCTATGCACTGCGTTACAAATATGATCATTAAGCTGCGAAAGAATGCAGCTACTTATTGCTTTTACAATTGTCGTTATAAGTCTCCTTCATATTTTTTACATTTTTGACATAGAAGGTAAAATACATTTTACAAATAATTCATAACTATATTGCTTGGTTTGGATTGGCCCAACTGCTCTACATGGTCGATAAGCAGATTTCTCTAGACATTAATATGATCTTTGTGCCAAATTGTCCTAGTGGTCTTTAGATCTACAGAGTGTCACAAATTGAAATATACACTCTTTGAAACGTTATAGCTCAGCAAAGAAATGAGATAGAAATATAAAGTTTGTTGTGTATGATCCAGACGGCGCTGGAAATGCATTGCAACACGTTCAGTTTTGTTCATTTGCTTATAAACCAAAATGGCGGTGAGACTTTCATTCGATGAACATAAGTGGATGCTGAAGTGTTATTGGAAAGTAAAGAATGTTGTTGAGGCTCAACGACGTTGGAGGGTTGAATTTGGTACACCACTGCCAACAAGGGTTACAATAACAAAACGCCGAGACAAGTTTGAAGCCGAAGGAACGGTGAAAGATGTGTTGAAAGATCGGTGCGTAAGAAAGAGAAGTTCCACTGATTTAACCCCTCTCGACTTCTATCTTTGGGGAAGTTTAAAGAACACGGTTTACGCCACAAACCCATAAACACTGACGGAATTAAGAAATCAGATTGAACATTCCATCAATGATATTCCATTAGCTACAATCTAGTCGGTATGTCGCTCTGTTCGACATCGGTGTTGGGAGTGTACTGTGGCAGAAGGTGGATATTTTGAACATGCACGGGCTTAAGGAAGTTTAAGGAATAAAATACAACAAATTTTATATTTCTATCTCATTTCGTTGCTGAATTATAACGTTTCAAACAGTGTATACATCAATTTGAGACACTCTGTATTAGCGTTTTCAAAAGGCAAAATATCGCATGTGATATGATTCGATCGGAAATGATGAGAAACGAAAGGAGATAAGAGTTCTTTTCCATTCCTCTCAGCAATATTTAGTAATAGCGACAATAGTGCAAAATTCTAATAAGAAGTGAATTTGGATAGCTATAGAAATAGACTGAAACTTAAAATGACCAGCCTATATTTGAGATGATTTAAAGGTTTACCTGCACTCGTCTTCCGTAAACAAACGACCGTTTTGTAAATTACTGACAAACAAAGTTTCGTTAATTTCTCGACAGTCTTTTGCGTGTTTCGCTACTTTCTCAAAGCAAGCTGGCAGATTCGGATCTTTGATTAAATCTGTAAAAAGTGATAAAAACTTATGAGAAATGTTTTCATAGGTAGCCGTTTTCTTACTTTAATTATAATTCCTCAGAAGAAGCAGTAATTAGTTTAAAGGTAATAATTAATTTTAACCTATTATTTTCTGGCCATCATCCTTGCAAACGAATTTCCTTCCAGCTTCCATCATTTTAATGATGTTGGTAATGATGTCTTTGAATTTTACATCCAAACAAACATCCACTTGCTTTTGAGCTTGCGTGATACATTTAATGGGATCATCTCTGGATTTCCAATATAAAAAAAAATTAATAAACAATAGAACTGAGAATTTTTTAAAATTCAATTAATTACACTGAAAATGACTAGACAGAGGGGGGGGGGGAGTGGGAGATTCCGGCAAGTATTCGTCAACATCATCTACTGTACTTGCGCGACGCTTTGGGGGATGTAGTGCAAATATTTGCTGACAGGTGCACTTCATTATAATAGAACTTGATTCAAACAGGGGTAGAAGTATGAAGCATAAACAAACGCATGTGGACTGCATTTTCTATAATTTATTTTATTTATTTTATACTCTATATTAACATGTAATTAAAAAATGCACATTATATTAAAAATAATAAAAGAATAATAAAGAAAATTAATATTGTAATTATTATTGCATTAAAAAAAGGCAAAACAATACATTATCTAATGAGAAAAAATGTATTTACTACAAACTTAAATTTATTACTGTTTAAAATAAAACAACTTTATCCATTAATTTTTAATAGTGTTTTTAAGTTACTCATATTCCTGTTGGAGGAATAAGTTTAAAATAATTAATTTTAACTATATTTATATTATTTAAAAAAATTAGATGTTCAAAAACAATAAATAAAAAAGGTTTAAAAGTTGTGCCATACAAACACGTTAGTCTACACGTGTTTGTTTTGGTTTTATACACACTCCTATTTTTGAATCTACTTCTATTGTAATGCAGCGCACCCGCCAGCAATTATCTACCCTGCATTCCCCAAATCGTCGCGCCAGGACAGTAGTCGGAAGATCATTAAAAATATTTTAAATAAGGTCTGGTTCAAATTAATGCGGAGACTTTAAATCTTAAGTTTTATTTAATTCAAAGCTTTAATTTATTTGTTTTTGTAACAAAATAATTTGAACATTATCCTTATTCAATTTTTTGATAGAATTCCTTATATAAACAAATTGAAAAATAAACAAATCAATAAAACGGCGACATTTCAAAAACAAGGTGCTTCACATTGTTACAGACAGGGCAGCTAATCCAATCACATGCACAATTAACGTCCAATGAAGTTTTCATGGAGGGGAATAACATCACCCACTCTCTCTGGCATTGAAAAAAATCAAATGCTGATTGTACCACGCATTCTAAATAGCGGTTTGCAGGTCAGATATTGACTGGAATTGGCGTCCATCACGATAAACTTCTCTTGATATTAACCCCATAGTTTTCAATGCGGTTTAAGTCTGGACTGCAATCAGGCCATTTCATAACAGTAACATAATTGCGAACAAGCCATTATTTGGTATTCTTTGAGCTATGGGCTGGTGCATTATCCTGTTGGCAAATCCAGTTCGGACAGAAAATTTTAAGACCCTCCTTCAAAAAATGATCGTCCAACATTTCTTGATACATCTTGAAAACCATTCTGCCATGTACAAAGGCCAATGTAGAATTACCATTATATCAAACGCTCCTCAGACAAATCTCCTCCCAGCTATCATTTACAGGACACTTGATTTTCTTGCGGAGGTCATGCCAATAGTAAGCGCACCCATCTGGGCCTTCAAGAGTAAACTTGTCATCCGAATGTGAGGACGCCACTTCGATCCGTTGTCACTCCATGTCATGTGTTTTCTGGCCAAGGACATTCTGTAACGTTTCTGCTTTTCACTAACGAGGAGAGGGCCCCCATGAACAATCGAGTTTTCTGATGTCCTTTGGTAGGATGGTAGTCTGATATGCCCTTTTCGTAAAGCCTAGTGCGCAGCCTCCAACTTGGCCCTATTTTCGAGAAAATCCCGTTTAAAGTCTGTCTTATATTACTAGTGTAAACTGCATCTCGACAACTGTAGATGTATTATCACAACGGCGAGCAGTCAAGTAGTTAACGTTCGAGCGTACGAATCACGAGATCGTGGGTTCGAGTCCATGCGTTGACTTTTTTTTTTTTTTTTTTAATTTTTATAACGCTGCTTTAAAAGACCGACAATTCGTATAGACGCTGCGATGGAGTCATTACCAAGCACTTCTGGAGCCAGTGATAATAGGTCTACGCCTTGTGAAGAAATTGAGCAAGATTATAGAAAAGATGAGAGAATTGACGTGTTGTTTTATCCAGCGATTATGCAGCAAAAGCAAGAACTCACGATGGAATATTTCATATGCGAAAATTGCGTGTCATAACAGACACAGTGAGTACAACAATTAGCAACCGATCAATGCTCCTAAGCAAAGAATTATTCCAAAGATTTATACAAATGATCGACGAAATGGAGTTCACGGAAGAAGAAGCTTTGGTATTAGAACAACATACACGAGATCCTGTATCCAAAAAACAAAAAGCGACAAGCAGCGAAGAAGAAGAATCGGAAACGCTCGATAAAATTCCGTATGCTCTCAAAATTAAAGCTGTGGAATTGGCCCAATCACAACCGAAATGGTCGATAAATACTTTGCGCAAACAATCAACACATTTTTTAAAAAGCAGATCAGAATTATCTACTTGGAAAAAAACATATTGAAGAAGGCGGCACGCGATATGATAAGTTAGAGGTCATAAACAGGAGCGTGTATGATCGATTTATTGAAGCAAGAGACGATAAAAAGGGCCTAATTACGACTCGCATGCTGAAGCAATGGCCATTGGGCGCTGCATTCCAATTTCTTGACGAAACTTTTGAGTTTGTTGCATCGGACAGATGGGTGAAGAATTTCAAAAGAATGTATCACATATCTCAACGACGTGTTACGCGATATGTAAGTGCAAAAGATACAGCAACGCATCAAGAACTATTAGAAACTGCTGTCAAATATCAAGAGCAAACGTGTGCAATTATTGCTAATTTCGATCCCAATTACGTCATAAATACTGACCAAACTGGTTGTGAGTACAGAATCAGCAGTTGTCGCACTCTTTCTCACAAGGGCGAAAAAGTAACTGAAGTTGCAGTTGGCCAAATGCAAAACTTAACGCATTCATATGCAGCACAGAACTGTATAACTTTATCTGGCAAATTGTTGCCAAGAGTATTCGTTTGTTTGCAAGAAAGCACCGGAAAATTTGGTCCTCGTGTACAAATGGAAGTCGAACAATACATGCAGCAGTATGCCAACGTTGATGTCCTGTCCACAAAGTCCGGAAAGCTACAAAAGGACACGTACGAACAATTTCTTGACAACATAATACAACCTTATGTTACAATATATCCATTTCTGTACATCGTGGACTCTTGGAGTGGCCAGACATCTGTAATCATGCATCAGATGAAGTTTACTAACGACAGGGTGTTCCTACGTGTACGTTATCGATCATACAGCCGAAATGTACACCATTGTGCCAACCATGTGACATTTATTTTTTTCGTCAAATTAAAACTTTTATACGTCGTATGCAGAATTGTTCATATCTTTTAGAAACGAACAAGGAAATTACACCGAGGGCAGATGTCATAAAAATTCACGCACTCATTCACGATCAATTACAGGCTCCAATATATTCGAATATGTTACGGGAATTATAGTGTACAGATTTCTTTGTAAAAATATAATTTCTTGCAATATACAGGGTGATTACAAAAGAACTTCACACTTTTAAAAATTTATTACATCAAAGCTATTCAGAATATACACACATCACATACGGATTCTTAAAGAAAAACTCTTGAAGTTTATTGTGACACAGTTAAAGATGTTCAATATGTCCCTCTGTCGTGACACGGCATACATCAATGCGGTAGTCGAATTCGTCCCAAACCCGCATTTACATGTCTCCATCAATCATACGTATCGCTACCGTAATGGGTTCTTTCAGCTCGTCTAGGTCACGGGGAAGGGGTAGGGTGAAGACCTTGTCCTTTACACACCCCCATAAAAAGAAATCACAAGGTGTTTTGTTTGTTCACCTTACCCCATTAAAAAAGGGTCCGTAGATTTTCGTTTTGGACACTGCACAGAAAACATTAACCTTGGGGGAATCACGCACGTGTGCCACAAATTCTCTTGGGTTTTCAGTCCCCATATTATATCGGACGTTCTGTTTGTTCACCTTACCACTCACAAGGAAGGTCGCCTCGTCACTAAAAACGAGGCGGTCCTTGAAATTATCCTCCGCATCACACAACTCCTGGATCTTAGCACAAAAGTCACGTGTAACAATAAACTTCAAGAGTTTTTCTTTAAGAATCCGTATGTGGTGTGTCTATAAATAGCTTTGATGTAATAAATTTTTAAAAGTGTGAAGTTCTTTTGTAATCATCCTGTATATAACATTTGATTGTATTTATATCAGATACGCCTGGTATGCTGCCAAATTGAAGCCTACAAAAAAATTTTTTTTGAATGTAAATCAAATTTCTTTTCCGGAATGCATGAAAAAGGAAAAGTACAACTGCAAGATTAGTTCTGCATTCATCCAATGTTCTTGGTGTCGCACACATTTGTGTTTCAAATGTTTTTTTGAAGTATACCATCCAGCACGTTGTATTCGACAAGCCTAACTGTAAATATTCTACAACTTATTTGTTAAAACGATTATTTTAGGTTATTTTATTATAGTGCCCAATATGGAAGCCAAGACATCAAAACCTGAACATAAGAAGAAATGAAAAGTTAAACATTAAAAAATTTGTTTTTTCTTTAAAATCGATATATGTTTATGAATTATTTACACTTTTATAACAGATATTATCATCATAATTAGTTGGAAATGTGTTCCTTGTTGCTCTTACTTGTTAAAAATATTTTTTTTCATTATAACAGAAAAATATATTAAAAAGTGGACGATAGCACAGTTACAAAACATTAAAAGAAAGAAATAAAACAAAGCCTAACACGGGTGGATTCGAACTCGAGATCTTACGGTTAGTACGCCACGACGTTACACTGTTCGATTATAGTTTACACTAGGTATATAACACAGACTTTAAAAGGGATTTTCTCGAAAAAAAGGCCAAGTTGGAAGCTGCGGACTTGGTTTTACGAAAAGGACATATCAGACTACCATCCAACCAAAGGGCATCAAAATCCTCGATTGTTCGTTGGGGCCCTCTCCTTGTAAGTGGCGGAATTCTTGCAAGGCGCTTGTATCTCAGATGTGCTGACGACGCAGTAGAACGCCACGCAATTGTCAAACCACATTTTACAAGGCCCGTAATGAAGATGCTCTACGGATGGTCACATTTGCTTTCGCTTGGGTCCTGGAGTTTTTAGAGCATTCGACATCTTTCCTGGCCAACTATTGACCGATTGCTGATTTTCCCCTCTTCAATGCAGCAATTTGTCGAACAGATTTTCTTTAAGTAGCTAAGGCAATTATTTTGCTTTTTTTTGGAAATCGTTTAATGTCTTTCCTGTATGCATTTTTACCATTGAGCAAAAATCTTCTCAATTGAATTGACAAATAAGGTGGCTGTCTCACGGCAATTCTCAGAGACAATAAGCTGAAATCATTTGCAAAATTCTCAGAAAATGGAACTGTCCGCATTAATGTGAAACACGTGGTGTTTGAACATTGCATATCATTTAGTTTTTTTAAATTTTCAATTTGTTTATTTAAGAAATTCTGTCAACATTTGAATAAAGTTAACATTCAAATTATGTTACATAAACAGATGAAAATGCAACTTTTACGGTAGGTCTATGTTTTCTATATTTCGTATCTAGATGCTCTTGGGATGTGTTGCTATAATGGTTTCTTCTTACAAGGAGATTCCATGTACTCGAACTCACCGATTTTGATAAAATAAATTCTACGAGTAGCTTTCACCAAATTAAACACCCATGCACGGCCATTCGATGCACTTTTCAAAATTTTCCGAGAAAAAATTCATAAAGTTTGTTATAATTGACCACACTTTATAAATGCCCGAATTTTAGCACAGGTTTTTATCGCGTTCTTGTGATCCATCGGTAAGACGCTTGAATTCTATTTTGCATGTACCGGTTCAAATTCATTTACTAAATATACTTCCGATTTTCCAATTTGCTACCATCAGTTTACACCAGTGATGTGTTAGAGGGGATCACGCAACCACTGAGCCATCAAGGCCGATTGATGTATATTTTACCATTTTTTATTGGCTTTCCGCTGAGATATGGCAAATTCTTGCGTGGCATATCACTATACGAATCGAGTGGGTAAAGAAAACCATATGTATCGCACTCTTCAGAAGCATATATCAAAATACGTATGCCCAGGAATGGATGAAAGCAGTAGTTTAAAGCTGCATCCAAATACCTTATAAGACGATTCTGTTTAAGCATCAGTGAAAATTATAACTGGAGACAGTAGAAACTGACTGAATTAAAAAATAGTGTCTTTTAATCCTTTATATAGTACATATAATTGATTAATTTCATAAATTTTGAAAACTTCAACAATCATGTCTAAATTATTCCTAAATTATTATCAGGCTATATTTTAAAAATGTTATTAGGCTATTAAAAGGTTGTTTTAATTTAAAAATTATTTGGTGTATTAAGAAATTTGTAATTCATTTGTGAAATTTTTTTAAACATTTCATTTCATGATGTCGATTCCAATTTTATTAGATTAAATGTATTTGAAATCTACCATATGCAATAGGCCGAGAGGCACTTTCCGCCATTTTGAATAGGGGAAGATTCAACCTTCAATTTGGGATAGCCGCTAGCATTAGGAGAGGTGGGGAGTTGCCGATCTACTTCATCTAACACATCACTGGTTTACACTGATTGAGCAAAACTCATGGGATAGTCACCTAATATCTGGTCGGGCCCCCTCTGGCCCTGTGGAGCGCAGCGATACTGCGTGGAAGTGAGTCTGCAAGTCCCTGGTACACTTCCGGAGGCAGATGACACCATACAGTCTGCAGAGCGGTAGCCAATTGCGGTCTGTTCGTGGGTAGAGAATCCAGCGCACGGAGCCTGAGTTCAACGGCATCCCAGATATGCTCGATAGTGTTCATGTCAGGGCTTCGGGGTGGCCATCCAGTCGTTGGACCTCCCCTGCATTCTCTTCGAACCATTCTCCGGCGACATTGGAGCAATATGGCGTCGCATTGTCATCTTGAAAGACGGCAAGGTCGTCGGGGTGTGTAAAGGCCAAAAACGGGTGGAGATGGTCTTCCGCAGACCATTCAACGTGTTTTCCAGAAGTACAAGGGGGCCCGTTCCATACCAGGAAACCGCGCCCCAGACCATGATTGATACCACACCACTTTGAACCACGCTCTCTTTGCACGCCGGTTCCATCGCCTCCTGAGCTCTGCGCCACACATGGTGCCTCTCTTCGGTATGAACAGTTGATACCGTGACTCGTCCGACTACATGACGTTACGCAACTGTTGCAGTGTCCATCCGATGTGATTGGTGAATTAGTCCGTGTTTTGTCGCACTGTGGGCCTCCTGTCTCTGTTGATAATTTTTTCTTCCCAGGTGTCACCGGTCACGGTCATAGAGGGTGGCTGGAGGTCCGTGATGGTCTCTATTCTGGACTGCTACGCCTTTCTCCAACCATTCTCGGTACACCCTAGACACGGTTGAACGTGTAAAGCCGAATTCATGCACGACCGCCAAAATCGAACTTCCCATGCCCCGTTAGAATACCGTCAACTCACGACGACGTTGTATTTCACATGAATCATACACACAGCCACTTTCCCACAAGGTCTAATACACAACTGCGGTCGCCGCGTAGGCCTCCAGGGGGCGTAGAACGCACGTAGTGTCCGATCGCGAATCTGCTACCCTATGAATTCTGCTCACTCAGTGTATTTATCCACATTTAATTATTTTTATAAATTTTGCAACTTTTCGGATGACATTTAACTCACAAAGTTTAAATAACACTGTACAATAAATTTGAACTTTTTTCTATACTTTAGATTAAACTATGTGATTCTGTATAAACAAAAGGTGCTTGATTCATATATCAAAACCAAAATGGTTCATCACGTACCGTTTTTGTAGAAGACCAACTCCTCAGAGAAATGTAACAGAGGCTTAATTATAGAAAACACAAACACTAAAATGATTTTTTTTGGCAGTTTCCTCTTGTAGACATCTGTTGGTGTGTCCCTGATAACAGACCAGCAATATTCAGCTAGCATACTTCCATTCCATCGTTAAACTCTGCTTGTGTGATTTCCTGATGTGAACATGTCATAGATGTAGATGGTTGAAAGTCAGGATCTTGATCCAAATCCAAAATATTTTCCATCTGGCCTTCTGGCTGACCATTCAATTGTGTTCACGTTTTCTACAGAAAGCCATCCTCATTAGATTTAGACACATGCAAGTTCAGTTATTACCAGAGTAGTCCAAATGAAATCAACTTCTCAAATAATATTTCCTGATATTTCTTGAAGTCCATTTAAGAGTTAATTACGGCGTTTTTCCATTATAGAAAATATTATGGTGTTTTTCCACCATATGAAAAATCCTCCCCAGATCATGATGTTGCCACCTACCATATGACGACTGAAGATTTCCCTTTTTTGCTTTCTTAGATCATGCCATTAAGTGTTATTCCTAGCAGGTCCATGAAGATTTAACTTTTTTCTCATCTCAGAAATCAAATGAGTTCCATTTGTCTTTCCAAGACATGAATTTCTTAACTCAAGCTAATTGGGTTATGTTATGTTCTATCAATTGAAGTTGTCGCTTTATTTTCTCACAATTGAAGTCTGGGTGTTTTTCAAAGGTTCCAAATAGTGGTATGATTTATCCTAACGTCGAATTCTCTTGTCATTTCACAAACTGATATGTCCTTATTTGTTACAAGGTTAAAATCCTTCTTTTTCTCTCTCGATTAAAATGAGTTTTCGTGACGTTCTCTTTTTCTTCTTGTCAGACATTAAAATTCTTTAAAGCTTGATGAATTGCAGGCTTAGACCTTTCAATATACACTGGATAAAAAAATTAAGTTGATACCAAGCATAAAATTTGTTTTCACTCTTAATTTAATAGAAAACAATATGTAAGAAATATGAAAAAAATACACATAAATACTCTTGCCTTGAGTCAAATTATCATACAAAAATAAACAAATTTATGCAATTACTTTCTGCATAAAAAAATGTTTCTGTATAGGGTATACAAAATGCATGCAAAATAATTATGTTGACATTATTTTGAATACGTATTAAATTAAGAACCAATAAAATGATTTATACAAATCAACATATGTGTTAAGAAAGAATAAAAGTTGGCATGGCGTCGATTTGATTGAATTCTGTAAAATGGCTCCTGTTAAGGAATTATCAAGTGTTCAAAGAATGGCTGTTGTGAAAGACTATGAAAGATTGGAGTCATTCAGAAAAGTGGCTCGTTTACATAATACTGTATTTCTCATGAAGATGTGAGGCGAGTGGTAAAAATATACAAAGAAACAAATTCAACCCAAAACAAGGAAGGTCGTGGAAGAAAGCGGATGACAAGTGAGAGGGAAGATAGAAAAATAAGGCAAGCAAGCTATAAAAAATCCACGGATAACAGCTGCAGAAATAAAGAAAAAGGTGTTTGGTGATGGTAAGAAACTAGTAAGAATACTCCATCATTTCAAACCATTCGAAACAGAATACATGAATCTGGATTGAGAGGACGAATTGCTAAAAAGAAACCAAGATTGACCATGAAGCAAATGAAAAAAAGGTTGGAGTTTGCCAAAAAGTACATAAGAGAACCAATGTAGTTTTGGAAAAACGTTATCTGGTCAGATGAATCAAAATTTGAACTATTTGGCCAAAAAAGATGTTATGTGTGGAGACCAAATGGAACAGCACTAAAGAGTAGATATCTGAAGCCCACTGTTAAGCATGGAGGAGGTTCAGTGATGATATGGGGTTGCTTCTCCTTCCATGGGACTGAAAATTTACATCTGATAACTTCTACAATGAATGCAGTTTCAATAGATATCCAGGTATCCTGGAGCAGAATTTAATACAATCTGCCACAAAGATGTCCCTGAGACGGCAGTTTGTATTCCAAAGAGACAACGATCCCAAGCACACCTCCAAACTTGCCACCAAGTACTTGGCAAAAAGGAAGATCAGAGTGCTTGATTGGCCAGAAAATTCACCAGATTTAAACCCCATTGAAAATCTTTGGGATTTCCTTGATCAAAAGATTCCGAATGATAAAAGAATAAACAAACATTCATTTTCATCTACCTTGATTGTAAGTGTGGGAAAATATCCCTAAATCGTTTTTGGAAAAATTGGTTGAAAGTATTCCAAAGCGTCTACAAGATGTTATTGATGCTAAGGGTGGTCATACACGTTATTAATGCCATGTGGAACCTTATTTTTAATTTTGTATCAGATGTTTATCAACATGTCAACATAATTATTTTGCATGTATTTTGTATACCCTATACAGAAGCATTTTTTATGCAGAAAGTAATTGTATAAATTTGTTTATTTTTGTATGATAATTTAACTCAAAGCAAGAGTATTTATGTGTATTTTTTTCATATTTCTTACATATTGTTTTCTATTAAATTAAGAGTGAAAGCAAATTTTATGCTTGGTGTCAACTTAATTTTTTTATCCAGTGTATGCTGCAATCTTCCTCTGAGATATAATTTTTCCATGAAAATACGGAATTTGTCGAAGTTCTTTTCCACCTAGTTCTTGTCCTTTTGGTATTTTAATATACACTGAAGTAAATACAGTGCCAAAATTCCTGGGAGCATCGTACAAATAAGTAGAGCGGTATCAATGCCCTCAATTCGACTGTTAACAGTATTCTAAAACGTCTTAAAAAGTGATTATGACTATACGACGAGGTTTTCAGAGATGGAGCTAGCCGCATTCCATTTCTGAAGTGGTCTCGATCCACATTGTCAAAACTGTACAGAGAGTACTCATTTGAGGTATTACCTCCTACCAGGAACAGCGCAGTGGCCGAACACGACTGCGAAATGCTTGTGGCCAAGTGACATCTGAGCAGAATGGTCCTTCGTAACAGACACACGCCATTATGTCAGTTAACAGCGTATTGATGTGTTTATTAATTATTATTATTATTATTAATCTCGTGTGGGGTTGCTAGTTCTTCACTGGGCAACTCCCAAGTAGTGGATAGGGGAACGCCTCCCAAATATGGGTGACACCGAGGAAATGAAATACTGGGGCCGACCAAAACTAGCAGCATCTGTCTCAAAATGAGCGGCTATAACAGCGTCTGTTTCTCCATGTTAGGAGCGGCTGATCCAATACTCTGAGACTTACAATCTCAGTTTTATCTCTGAGTCTGGTATTTACTAGCTTCCCATTTCAAACATTAATTAACACAGGCATGATGGAAATTTCTTCGAATGAAACTACTCCAGGAGGCAAATCCTCTGTTGCAAAACGCAGCGCAATCGGGCCATCGAATTCTGGAGAGCCCGGACCAACATGAATGAAGTTAAAGGCAAGAAGGAAATTTTATTTCGGAACCCTTAATGTCAACTCATTTCTGAAAGTAAATAAATTAAAACAACTTGTCAAAGTCATGGATAGTTATCAAATCCAGCTTCTAGCCCCCACATACCTGCACCAAATATCAGGGATATAAGGAAAAGTTTCGCAGGTCCGATTCTCAAAATACCTGAGGAATGAGTTAGCAAGGAAGGGACTAATGTAGCATCCCATGGGGGTGCCATCCGTTATTTTATAAAATTTTCCATTAAACTGTAGAAGATTATTCTCGCAACAAAACTTGGCGGCAAGCATAATATCCCTAGACTCACCAAATGAAATACAGTTGTCATCGAGTACCGATTGAAGAACTTCCATGGTCTCTTTAATGGGAACACTAGGGAAAAGAGCGCATATGTCAAAGGAAACCAGATGGCATCCTTCTTTAAGAACTACATTGGCAAGTTTCTCCAGAAGTTCAGTGCTATTTTTAACCAACAGTCCGTACCTGGAAGCTTAAGGCCGCGAAATTTCGTCATAAGAAATTGAGCAATCAAACTGGTAGGTGCAGGTATGTGGACGATGTTTTCGCTGCCTTTGATACATCAAAACATACACTACCACTTATCTTGTTTGATACTACCATTTGTTCACTTTTTGGCGTATTTCCACTTGTATTATGGTAAAGGGATATACATCAAAATATAACCTCGAACAATTTATGACTGAACTGAACAACGTGTCTAACAGCATTAAATTTACTGAAGAAATAGAGAAAAAAGGCAAATTCCTTGACATCTTGATTGGCAGAGACACTGGCGATGGCAAATTAACATTTGGGGTTTATTGAAAACCTACATTCGTACCAGCATACATCAATAAAAACTCAAACCACTGCTTCGCCCACAAAATATCAGCCTTTCAACAGATGATCATCAAGGCTTTTAACCTCCCCCTCACCTCACAACAGAGAGAGGAGGAGTTATCAAGGATTAGAAGTTATGCTTCTAGCAATGGATACAGCGAAGACATGATTGGAAACCTCATCAGAAAACATACAAGAAAAAAGGCAATGCTTCAAGCAACCACCCTGGAACCAGTGAGTGATAAAGCAAAGTATTGGGCGATTCCGTATAACAGAAGACTCAGTAAAGGACTTGACAAAATTGCCAGAAGGTTTGGATACAGGATCTCCTATAGAAGCTCGTACACTCTCAGGAGACCCTATTCTCCTGGGGCCTATCACCTAAAATTCCTGTTTTTCGTACTTTTGGTAGAATGGATAGTCTTTTTGCTCTGTGTTGTATTGATTGAGTTTTTATTTAACCAATTGGAGTTATAATTTAATTTTTTGAGATTGTTCTGTTTACCTACAAGTGTAATTATCCCGGGCAACGCCGGGTACTTCTGCTAGTCTTCTATCTATATCTTCTTCTTCTCTATATATATAAAGAAGGATGTTTGTGGGTGGGTCTGTCTGTACGTTTTTTATACAAATCTACAGTTTTATTCCGATCTTGATAAAATTTCACATACATGACCTTCAAAGCATGAGGAAGGTCACTGTCTACCTCAGATTTCGGAAAAATAATAAATATCGATAAAAAAATCGATATTCATGGTTATGGCAAGGCATATTAATAAGAAATATCTCATGACCAACAATGCAAGGCAAAGTTTGTACAACAATAGGTATCAACAATGGTATCAACACGCAATTCACAAACACTCTGCACGGACCAACAATATATATCTCATGACCAACAATAAAAGGCAAAATTTGTAACAATGTATAGAATTCCTGTAATTCAGGCTTTTCTTAGAAAAGAGAGTTCTTAGTACTTAACAATTTTTTGAAAATCTTTAAAAACGATTAGTCACTGGAGATAATGGAAAGATAGCAGACTATTGAGAAAGAGTGCAAAGACGACAGACAAAGCACTCCTTTAGCTCCGTGCTATATTAAGCAAATAGTAAGCAGGTCAATAGAAGAATCGGCGACTACAAAGAGAGATGAATGGCCAAGTTTTGATTCAAGACATCGAGAGAAGAAAGGGAATTGAACAACACCAAGTGTACATCTAAAGTAAGATTACGTGAGTTAGAAATTATTTAGACTAGCAGTGGCATCCTGGGAGAGGTCCATCCATAGTGAGCCTTTAAAAAAATTTTTTTCAAATGTTTATTAAGAATTTTTACTGTATTAATTTTAAGCGTTTTCATGTGTTTATTTTTAAGATATTTCAAAATTTATTCCAAAAAAAAGTCCGAGCCACACAGGGGTTATCACCTAGCTTATTTGGTATCACAGCAGATCCAAACATTTCCTAAAAATATATTTTGATTATATTCTGTGGGAAAGTGTATATTTTGGAAACTGAAATGCTGATAATGCGATGACTGAACGTTCGTTTCCAAGAATTATTGATAACGAACATACAAAGATGATGCAGTGACAGAACATTAATAAGGCAGCGTCTATTGATGAGCTCCGGTATATCATCTGGACTTCCTGGTTTTTCGTATTTTTCATAGAATGGATAGTCCCTTTGCTATGAGTTGTATTGATTGAGTTATTATTTAACCAATTGGGAGTTATAATTTAATTTTTTGATATCTATCTCTTTACCCACAAATGTAATTAACCCGGGCAACGCCGGGTAACTCTGCTAGTTCCAAATATTTATGGCATTATAAGGAAAATGTCTCGACAGATAGGTGGATATAATCTTGAGGGTTCAATTTTATATAGTCGTTTAATTCGATATTTTGGGATTTTATTAACCACATTTGTATAAAGGAGGCAAGATGATTGGTATTACGAAGGGGCCAATATTTCTTATCGTGTAAGTTTTGTTGACATCCTAGGGCCGATAATGTAGCATAATGGGAAATATTGAAAGCCGTTCTTAAAATTGCATTATAAGCAACCCTTAGCCTAGATAAATTATAATTTGGAGTGCTCGCCCAAGTAATAACCGTATAATAAAGAAAAGGAGTATATTGGTAACTACTCTCAATTTTTTCCTTGAAAATATGGAGCGTAATCTTTTAATTAAGGCTTTTTAGATCAGTTATCAATTACTAGGGTCGTACAGAAATGATTGACACAAATGCAATCAGAGTGGAAAATAGTTTATTCACAAAAAATGTATATTACTTCCCATGCAAATGCATGCAGTACGGCAATTGCCTGGGAATTTCCAGATTGCTGTGTCGAATCATTCCTTAGGTACGTGTTGGTGCACCATCTGCGGCAATTCCCCCATTTCGTTCTGCAGCTCATCAAATGTTGTTCGCCATAATCAAACTCGACACGACATCCATATTTGCTGCTGTACGCGATGTTGAAGGTCATCCTGTGCTCATATCTTTGGCTAGGGTTTCCTGTCCACCTTTGAACTGGCCAACCAGCGGAATACAATTCGCCTTACGGTGCCTTGTCTCCGCACACCGAAACCATACGACAATGGATATTACCTACTGAAACCCCTTCTTTCCACAACTTCCACACGGCCATCGCCGGCCGTGATAATCGCCTTCCATCTTTTCTGTCTACGTGTGCACTGACGTCAACGGAAAGAACAACGTCCACCTTAATCCTTTAACCAGCTGGTAGCGCTATATGTGTATTTCGCATATCTCAAGACCCCTGCTGTAGTCTTCTCGATGTTTCGTTGTCGTGCGGAGTTCGTTTACGACGTGAGAGGGCTTGTGTCAATCATTTCTGTACGACCTAAGTATGTTATTCAGCCATATTTAAAGAAAGAAAAACACTGCTTAACTCTTAGCATTTTCGATATGATTATGCTAATAATTTCAAACAAACTAAGGGGAGAAACCACAATTTCAAAAATTCGATTCACTTGTGGAATTATGGTTTCTTTCCTTATCTTGTTTGATACTACCATTTGTTCAGTTTTTGGCGTTATACCACTTGTATTATGGTAAATGGATATACGTTTTTCATTTAGCATTAATAATATTAGAAAGTGACCTACAGGATTGTTGTGGCCTTCACAAGTACGGAACGAAAGAAGACCTCTACAGCTGCAGATATGTTTTATCATCCAAGCAAGAGCGCAAGAAGAGATGGGCAAGCGAAAAACGTCCAAAAAGGCATGGATTTCGCATCTGGCTTTTCAACTTATGATTTCGATTTATTTATTTATTTATTTATTTATTTATTTATTTATTTATTTTGATACACATGGATTTTTAAATTAAGAAATGAACTGGAGAATTCATACAAGGAGGAACCTATATAATTCGTAAATTATACGTCAACGAATGGGGACGTCTTTGGGACTGTCTCCCTTAAGACTTGTATCCGAATGGCATCAGCATCGGGTTTATTTGCAAGTGTATAATGAGATAAACATCACTATAATAAACAACCACTTACCTGCAAATTTTCTTAATTAAGTCCGGAATTGATTTCAACTTAAAATTTTGAAGTAATTCATCACCGATGAAAGTCTTAAAACAAGTTTGCATATCTTCCACAACAGAATCAAGCCTGATGTTGTGTTGTTCAAAGCAATCACCGATCTCTGGTGGAAGTTCCTGGCAAAAACCCCTCGCCAACAGCCGACCTTAAGGGAACGAATTAGTAATTGTAATAATGAAGTTATAAAGAAGGTATTTATCTTTACTAAATTTATAAATGCCATTTTATCGTTACTAATTACCAGCAATGGAGTAAAGGAAAAGGCCTACCGGGAATAATGAAATTCTAGTTCAACAAAATGCTACATATTTAGAAATTTGCCTTAAAATGCTGCGAGGAAATGAGTTTTAACATTATGTAATGAATCTGCCTATGCCTACATAGGTGGACACTGCCTAACCCTACCTAATGAAGTTACCCAGGTTTGAATCCAGCCATCGGCCAGCCGAAGCTGTGAGGTTAGTTTTTCACAGTTGAGTGTGATTGCAACTTCGAGCTATGATTCTGTTTTTATGCTCCTTGCCCATTGCTGTAAAATTATCCCATCAAGCAACTTGTCTAATTCATTCATTAAAGGTCATGTCGTACTTCTGGTGCTAAACACTCTAAACAATTGTTCACATACAGTTTTCATTTTCGATGTCAAACACAAGTAAATCTATTAAACCTTTGTAACTGGTTTTAACTAAAGCCAGGCAATGGCTGATTTTAACAATCGAAGTTTCAAATAATTCGACTTTTTTAAAAATCCATGATTATACATCAATGTTATAAAAATTTTAAATTTAATAATCACAATCAAAAAATCGAAATTAATAATTACAGCGACGATTCCAGTTTATTAGGTACGATTGAATTAAAGTAAAGAAATAATCTATTTTGTCAAATTATTACGCAATGTCTCTCTCGCTCTCGAGTCGAAGCTTACATCGACAATCGATCAGTGAAGTGGAAAGAAAAGACGCGAGTGGTCCAGGAGCCTAGCTCACTTTGCACGCTCGCCCAAAAAGTAAACCAGATGATGTACACTGAGTTGGAAAAGAAGCCTAATGAACCTCTTAAGTCATCCAGAAAGGAAGTCCCTACAAGGCGGGACGAGAGTCGGATTGTAGATTGACGAATAGAGAGCCTAATCAACAGGATCTAGAAGATCAGTAGTTTGGGAAGATGGCCTTGCTTATACCATCAAAACAGAGATCCAGATGTGACGGGTTTTCGAAACCTGAGGAGACCTTAACAACGAGTGAGTGATCCAGAATACCGTAGATCAGAGTATTTTCCATCTTGGCTAGCATGTTCATCAGAAGTGCCTGGACACAGGTCCAATGTGGGAATCCCTAGATCATCGTAGATAGAGTGGTTGTTGGCAACCCTTCTGTCAAGTTGGGCAATGGACCGGAGAGCAACATTTAGGAAGGTCTGAATATCCTTTCACCTTGATTTGCAAAGAGCAGGATCAAGTCCAGGTTTGGGAAAGGTGAGGTTGACTGTGTCCTTCCAAGCACTTGGGAAATGTCCGATATTCCAGCCGTTATTTATGACCTTGGCGATACAGCGAATGACACTAGGGGGTAGATTCTTGAGGGTACTGTATGAAAAGCTTATCTTAATAAAAATTAATCAAACCGGATAACCCCTCTCTCCACATAGTAAATTAACTAAATTATAGAATAGAATCTACCAACAGAAACCACTCCATTACCGGCATCGGACTATCATCGTTGTTGAGAAGTTTATAGGTGGGTTTATTCTTTGCTATTTTTAAGGATTCTAAGAATGGCAACAGTTTTTGGTCCCTGCAAGAGTGCAAGACTTTAAAGTTTTCCTTTGAAAAATCATGTCCTTCCGATAGGATGTAATCTGCAAACGCGAGACCCTCCATTTGACAAGTTAACACAAGCAACGTGCTCCTCCATTCTTGTTTGTGTTGCATGCCGGGAATTTCCAATATAGTATTTATCACACGTCGCACGCAAGAACTTATAGACTCCGCCTTTTTTCTACTGGGATTTTGTTTTTCATCTTGCAGAGATTGCTTCTAAGGGTGTTGCCACTCCTAAACGCTATTTTATAGTTAAAGTCCCTACAATTTTTTCTTAATCCATGGTTAGACGTTGATTATAAGGGAGAACCAAAGTCTGCTTCTTCCAATCTTCATTGTTTCTTATCCATGTTGTGTTCTAGTTTTATAGTTTTATCTATTTTTAACCTTGAGTTTGTTTATGACATCCTCTTGGTATCCATTGAATTTGGTAAAGGTTTTTATGGTGTCTAGTTCATGTCTTCTTTCTTCTTTGGTGAGTAGGAGAAGGGCTGCTCTTCTCAACTGATGGTGAAAAGCTGCCAATTTATGTGGATGACTATGATCGGAATCATTTTTTATGAAAGCAGGGATGCAATTGGGCTTATGGTGCACCCTTAATGACAACTTACTATCTACACGGAAACTACATGTCTAAAAAGGCTAAATTTTGGTCTATTTCAATTTCCATAGTGAATGTACCATATAGGGTAGATGTACCAGTAATTGACAATTCACGATTTAAAGGCTTTTTAATAAACTAACAAGGCAAGAAAAGGGACTGGTGTTTCCACCTCATATTAAGCAATGCATTAGGCTTCCCAAAACAGCAAAAAACTAGGAACTTTGCTCCCTATTATGGTCGCAAACACATATTGATTGTTCAATGCCTTACAGAGTCGAAAAAAACCTTATAATGAACCACTACGCGAGGGTTTGATTACTTGAATTTATTTCAACGTTATGCAATATTTGTTTTTAATTTTACGTGAACCTTTTTGTGTGATCAATACTTGTAGTAGTAACAGAAATTCAGGTGATCAATGTGTTAACTGTTTTAATCCACCGTCAACTACTAGAATCCAGATATGTAGTGTCACTAGTAATTGACATAACCTAAAAATTATTGATAATTTCTCTGTTAAAAAATGAACAAAAACATACTAATGTGATATAGAATGTAGAGTAATAAAAAAAGAAACATGATGGTTTTAAGTGAGACTTCTTTATTTCCAGTAACTGACCTGGCTGTGTCAATTACACCATGTAATACAAATTTTGTTCCTGCGTTGTAATCATTTTATTCCATTAGGATATAATTAAAAATGATGGAAAATAATAACTAAACTGTTCAAACTTTGCTTTTGTGTCAGCATTCACACACTCCCTCATCGGCCTCGGTGGCTCAGTGGTTGCGTGATCGCCTCCGATGCCCGAGGATGCGGGTTCGACCCCGGCCGAGAACGACGAGTATTATGTCAGGGGGAATATCCTGAGATCACGCACTTCCTTCGGAAGGGAAGTAAAGCCGTTGGTCCCGTGTAGTCGTTTGCTGGCTGCACGTTAAAGAACCCTTGCGAGGCAAAATTTGCGGCCCCTACAACGCCGTCCTGAAATCAACATGGCAGTTGAAAAGAACGTTAATACCAAGCAAACCAACCAACACACTCCCTCCACAAATGGAACATTTTTTAAATTAACAAGATAATTCAAACTGAGCACCAAGAAAACAAAGAATTAATTAGGCAAAAATGCACAAAAAACAAAATTAAAAGATCAAAGCACAAAAACACAAAGAAAATTATATTTCCGACAAAAGTGTGTCCCGGCCCTGCAAGATTAACTGTTCTTGATTCAAGGGGACACTTTTGTCAAAAAATCTAATTTCTGTAATGACAAAAGCCCCTCGTTTTTTCTTTTTATTATTATTAAACTTTCCGAAGTAATAAGTAGCTTTATTTTACATGAACTCTTTCTTTATGAACCGCTAAAACCTTAATATCAGGTATATCAAACTTCTGACCGCTAAAGCAAAGTTTCAGAGAATTAACCGTTACTATAATTATTATTTAGAATAAATAAATACAGAAATAACAATTATATCCCAGAAATAAAGAAAAAAGTAAATTTTGTTACATGTTGTTTTAGGAACTTGACTGTCAATTTCTAGATTAACCACTTTGACATAATAATAAGGTCCTATTCGCCGATTCTTATGACAGGTCCGATTCTTATGACAGAATCTTATAGGTCCTATTCGCCGATTCTCTTTGTTGACCCTAAATCTTGTCACAGAGACGATCAACAGTAACCCAGGACAAAGTTTTCCAAGAAGAAAACTACTACTGGTATTTTGTTTATTATGATAAGAACTAGCATAGGATGAATTGGATAAATTTTGCATGTAGGAGAACATTCGTCAAAAATCAAGTTTTTCTACGAACAATTTGTTGGCCAAGATCTGATGATATTGGCCTACTGGAAAACACCTTCATTTTCTATGGTCCTTGTACTCTACATGGGGGTGGACTGATTTTATTTATTACTTCAAAGGAAAAAAAGATTAAGTTTTAAAAAGCACAATTTTAGTTACTGTTAAATACTTTACACATTCTTAAAAATGCTTGATTTCATCAGCTACTTTTGATAAAAAATAGCTGTCAATTTTTTTTATAAAAATATATAATAATAATTGTTTAGAGATTGGCACATTCTGCATTATATTTACAATTTAATGGTATAACTAGAAAAGTTTCCAAATTGAATTTTATTTACGTACACAATTTTGTTCCATTGTAACAGAGCTCTACAAATCCTGTATTTTGGTGGCCAATTGCTACCAGAAATTCTATTTTGCCTATAATATTCAAACAGGTGGTAGCCACTTAGCTAATTACGTTACTGTATATATGAAGGCAGTCGTGGTCTTTTTTCCAGTTTGTTACATACGTATTTAATCTTTTTGATTACTCGGTCGGCACATGAGGCACTGATTCGAATTCCATCTGCATTTTTTCTTTATTATTAATGACGCATGGCTGCAATTCTCGGCCATGCATCATGTTTCAGTTTTGTTTATTTTCGTTTTTCATATATTATTTAAATGCAAAAAGCTGCTCGCAATGGAAAACTTATTTCTTGTGAACTTTTGTTTATATAATTATTATTTTACTAATCAACGTATTTCTTGACTTAACGTCATTCATTTCGTTATAATGTCGAATGAAATATTAAAAGATAACTATGGTTATTAAAACTAATTTATTTATTGAAAATAATAATAATAATAAAAATAAATAAGAGAGAAAAAAACGAACATGGGATTTGAGCTAATGCCCTTGCGCTCATAAGGCAAGAGCGATATATCTGGTGGTATATTGCATTTTAATTTTTGAAGGTCACACTAACTTTTTCTCGGATTTGACCATTTTACATACTGTAATGGGCCTTTTTCAACTTTACGAAACTTGAGAAATGGCGGCGTCCTTGGCAGATTGAAAACGAGGCTGACGGGTGAAATTCACACAAAGGAAAGCACTGTATGTGCTAATTTATAGATTAATAAAGAGGTAACTGTTTAATCACTGGATTTTAACTCAGGATATTTCACGGATTCACTTGATAGATTAAGATTACTTAAGAAGGAGGCTATTCCAAATAAATTTGTGTTGCGAAATAGACCAAAACGAATGACTAAAGAAAATCACTTCAAAAAACATTATACTATCATCACTTTTATTTATTTATTATTTCGTTAGTTAATATTAAAATTTGATATAAATTATATTGAATATAATTCATGAATTTAACATATACCTTTCGTACAATAAATTTTATTAATTGAAATCAATTAAAATTATATTGGGATGTTATTTTTTTCATTTTTTTTTTTTTTTCATTTTGTTTTTATTATTTTTTTATTTTCATTTTTTGTTTTTATTCTTTGTTATATTTTTATATTAATATGGCAAGATCAATTAATCAATCAATTAATTAATGGATCTTAATAACATTTTATATATTGCATGTCAGTGTGCAAGTAACAATATAAATGTAAACGCACTGGCAATGATTGTTTATTGCAATCCATGCAATGAAAATAATAACACATATGACAAAAAGTTAAAAGAGATAGTTTAAGAATATCCTTCCAAAAACCAAGTTTATGACGAACGTCAAGACTACCCAATATGACAATTTGACAGAATAAATAAAAGTTCAAGTATTTAGGAGAATTTAACAAAACGGATCAGAGAAAAAAGCTTTTAAAGCAAGAGTCAGTAAGATGAAATCGGCCTATTTCCTCACCAAAGATATCTATAAGAAGTCAATATCATTCAACGCTAAACTTTGGCACTAAACAACAGTAATACGCCCAGAAGCACTTTATACAGCTAAGTGTCTAACCCTGATCAAAAAAATGTTAACTCAAGAACTGAAAGTAGCTGAAAGAAAAATATTAAGAAAAATGTTGGGGTCAATATTTAAAGTACGTCGCAACAATGAAATATACACACATACTGAAAAAATTACTGATACTGTACCGTTAGGAAAAGGAGAATAGTTTTTTTATGAAAATCTTGAAATAATAAACCCCAATAGGCTCACAGGAAAAATTTTCAAATATATGTCAAAATAGCCAATACTTGGATAAATGAAACACAAAAGGACATAGAAGAATTACAAATTTAACAAGCAGACATATAAAAACGTACACCATATGAAACCAGGTTGGTACAATCAAAAGGCTTTCGGGAAAAAATGAAGAATTAAAACGGCGCATTTTGGACTCAGAAAAGGAATAATAGTGAGTTGAAAAGAGGGTAGTCCATTGCGGGTTATTCAACAACACAACAACAACGACGACAAAATAGACCTCATTTGTCAAATGAATTTGAAGTAATGATCATCATTGAAGAAGGAACTGAAAATTTTTATACAATGAAAATTGTATATGTCCTGAAAATTGAAATTTGCATCCTGAAAACAATGAACGGTTTGATCTGATCAGCAGTTTCCAGACTTCTCTCGGTTCCTTAAGCCTGGGATCTAACAATTTCTTTTACATCCTTCAATAATATCTGTAGTAGTGCATTTAAAAAAGGGACAGAATAAGCCTTCATTCCTTCGCAGCAAGCAGTTTCCACAGTCGGGGAGAGGGGGGGGGGATGTCAAAACTGTCAAGTTTTTGATAAAATTACCCAATTATCATTCGATGTCGAGCCGACCCCTGCAATCGAGCGGGTAGGCTTCCCGTTATACTGCCCTGTAGTTATCTATCGAACCTGATACACCCTGTATAAGGGGTACATACACGGTTCGTACTATTTTTTAGAAATCTTAAATAAGGAATTCTTAAGGAATTTTTAAGGACTTTTGAGAGATTTTTTAGGGACTCTATTAAGAATTTTTTTTCATTGTACATGAATTAAATTACGTTTAACTAAAAGTTAATTTAAATTCATACATGCATAAAATTACAATTTAGTAATAAAAGAAATATATAAAATTTATTACAATTTTATTTATAAATAAAATGTTAATGGTTTTTTTAAATGCCGTTGTTTTTCAGATGTTTCGGTATTTAAGTCTTGTATCTGTTTTTCAATTGTTTTAATACTATCTCTCATGTCTTCACATTTAATGAAATGGTCGACACTTCTTAAAGCTTTTGCTTCTTTTGCAACTTGAGCAACAGAGTTGTTCAAGAGCAAAAGATCGCATTCTAACATTTTTCTTTTAGCTGTAAGCAAATCAATATTTTCATTCTTTCTTCTGTCTGATATTTTTTCTCTTCCTCTTTGTAAATGTTCCATATACTTCTGACGAGCTGATGATACCGATGCTCGAAGCTCCTCTGTAATTTCAATGTTTTCAACACCACCACAATATCTTACGTGGTCGCAAATAGTCCTAAGGTCTGTGTAAATTACACACACCATATTTTCGACCTCAATTTTTTTTGTTAACAGAAAGCCTGGCCATGGGATAAAATCGGAAGGAATTTTGTAATATTCCAAATATCACAATATTCCTTATACAATATCGGAATAAAAGGAAAACACAAATCCACAAAAAAAATTTTTTAATGACTCAGATGTACATTTCGGAATTCATAATTCCTTCATCAGTGAGTCAAAATTGCTTTTTGACTCACTGATGAAGGAATTATGAATTCCGAAATGTACATCTGAGTCATTAAAAAAAATTTTTTGTGGATTTGTGTTTTCCTTTTATTCCGATATTTTATATTGGTGTCCACAGTTTCTGACTATTTTGTTTTATTTACAATATTCCTTTTTTGCCATCAGCAAAGTAAGAAATCCGTTAAGTCTTCTATTTTGAGGAGAGTAGGTGGAAAAATCTGACGCTGCACACTTTACTTCACTGTTAATAAATTCTTTGAATTGCAGCAAAATTACATCACACTTTACTTCTTTAATGGAGCTAGAACACACCAATTCTGAAAGTACATTTTTCATTTTTGAATAACACTTTTCTGGATTATTGAATATCAGTTTTGGATTCAGGCAAGCAATTATTTCTCACAAGTGAATAATTGATGGGACACTTGTATGCAATATTCTCTAACAGTCAAAAAAAATTTTTGGCAATCATATTTAAAGGTCAAAATTTCTTTTTCATGTGTTTTTTTAGATTTCTGCAGTTTTTTAATATGTTGTCAGCAACAAATCCACAGATGACACATGCAACTGCCGAATAACTTCTTAAGTCATGTTTTACATAAAGTACTTAAAAAAAGTACTTCTTAAGGACCATATAATAAATAGTCAAATTTAAGGACTGTTAATATAAAAATAAGTACTTTTTGTTAACAGAAAAGCCTGGCCATGGGATAAAATCAGAAGGAATTTTGTAATATTCCAAATATCACAATATTCCTTATACAATATCGGAATAAAAGGAAAACACAAATCCACAAAAAAATTTTTAATGACTCAGATGTACATTTCGGAATTCATAATTCCTTCATCAGTGAGTCAAAAAGGGCCCTTAAAATCTAAAACTAAAAACAAGGAGTTTTTAAGGACTTTTAAGGACAGTACGAACAATGACATATACATCAAATCCATCCATATGTAATTACTTGCCTATGGAATAGTATTGATTGATTAACAATTTATTTCAAGGACATTAGTTAATCAGTTTGTTTATTAATTATGTGTTTATAACTTTCTGTTATGTACTTATTCAAAAATTTCTCTATTTACTTATTAGAAATTCACTCTCCACCCGTGTCAATTTCTGCCAAGATTATATGTTAAATAGCATGGGATTATAAATTGCTCACATTTTAAATCTTGTAAATTTGAACTGAAGATGGTTGAAAACCGAAACGCGTATTAAAAATAATACTCAAATTTGAACCTGGATATCATTGTTCTTAATTCATTGTGCAACAATAAGTAAAACTACGTGTAAAACCGTCTCTTCTGCTCATGTAGTTATTTCTTTGCACTTCACGTGTGAAATTGGAGTTGCGTCTCAAAATTTTTCTCAAGTCAATTATAAATTTACATTTATTTATGTATGTAAATTAGTTTAAAATGATTAGTGATTACTGTCATTTTTAACAGAACGTCCCCCCCCCCCCAAGTCATTCTCCGTCAGCATTCCGCAATACCCCCCTTGGATGGATGACGTATTTTGTAGACGACCCCTTTTCAGTTAGTTGCTGAGCGTACCAAGCGCTTCCGCGGCAGTATTTTCCGGCGGGCAATAACTGTAACTGAACGTGAGAACAAACTCATCTTGTTTCATATTCTTTTATTTTGACATCATCTTGCCTTTCTTAATATCCCTCCCCCTCTTTTTTTTGTTAACAAAAACCAATTTGAAACATCAGAAATAGCAGTTAAATTTCAAATGCAAGAATTATCGTGGAGAGACCAAAAAATTTCCACATTTTAGATCCATCGACCCCCTAATCACTGAAACCTAAACTGGGTCAAATATTTAAAGTTTGCTCTTTATTAATATATTTAATTAATACCAGGTGCATCTAAACGGTCTTAGAAACTTGGAGAGGAGGTAGTATAGGTGATTCTAAGCAAAAAAGTTCATATGAACATGGGTCCGAATTTGATCAGAAATAAAAATGCTGCCACCTAGATCAACAAGTTAATAACTCAGGTTCTATAAAATCTATGATAATGAAATTTAGGGGAATAATAGGGTACATAAAACTGTGTATACCAGTGAAATCTGATCGAATTCCAACGAGCAGTTTCCAAGTTACGCTTTCAAAATTCGTAACCCGCGCTCACATGCGAGTACTAGTACTAACCAGCACGTGTTACGATGTTGACTGCGTAACTCGGAAACTACTCCTTGGAATTCGATCAAATTTTAACGGTATACACAGTCAGGGCCGTATCCAGAAATTTTTTCGGAGGGGGGGGGCTGAGGGGGATGGCCCAATTCAGCTTGTGGAGGGGGGTCCCCCATGTAACAGATTTAGTTGACATGATGGCCAATTTCGGGGGGGGGGGGGGGGGGGGGGGGGGGGGGGGGGGGGGGGGGGGG
>JAHWFO010019845.1:312770-332167 GCA_023313115.1 Rhysida immarginata | reverse complement strand
CAAGTAAAAATAACAAAAACTGAAAATAACTAATTCATCATAATTTACTTCAATCCTCCCCCCCCCCCCTTCTAATTGCATCTCCATTATTAGTTACCTATTTTCAATCTTCCTTTACATTGTTAATTTAAATTATTATTTCAAACTGTTTTTTTTATTCATTTAGTTTTTTAGTTTTTTTTTTATTATTATTTTAATTCATTGTAATCCAATACGTCCATCCAGAGCCTGTATGGACTGAGGCCAACGAGCTGGGTCTCTGGATGGACCTGGATTAACGACTGCTGTATGATGATCACAGCAGCCGGGGGGGGGGGGGTGAAGATCCTGAGTCACTGATGAGCCTTTTATTGTCTTTATTATTTAAAGGACAACTCTACGGTCATATACAACTACAACTTTATTTAAACCGAAAGTCTAACCTATTAATAACATCGTGCCAGATTTAAAAAAATTTAAATCGAACTCTAAGTGAAAAAATGAAAATAATGAGCGGCATTTGGGTGAGGCCGTGACGTAGTTGGAGTCAAACTGGGGCCAACGCTATAACGGGCCTCAGCCAACACCACCTCAGTGCGGAAAAGCAACACCACCTAAAGAGAAAGCCTGAGCGCGGAAACGTCATACATTGTTACATCATGATACGAAGTCATAATTTAGAGCTTATTATTGGTAGAAATGCGATTAAAGATGACTTTTTATAGTGATGTAACAATGTATGAAATTTTCGCGCTCAGGCTTTGAATAGAGGTGATGTTGGGAAAAGTCACCTGACCATCTTAGTCCGGCCAACAATCCAACCTTCATAATTTCCAACAAACGAAAAAATACTTATTGTTAAAATCCAAGATAGAAACAAAGGAGATTACATTGTTACTCGGATAAGATGGTCAGGTGACTTTTCCGCGCTGGGGCAACATCTCTCTAGAAGGTGTTGGCTGGGGCCCGTTATATCGTTGGCCCCGAGTCAAACGTAGAATAACAGTGTAATCCGAATAACAATGTAGACCGAAAAACAATGTAATTTTCATTGTTTCTATCTTGGATTTTAACAATCAGTATTTTTTTATTTGTTGAAAACAATGAAGGCTGGATTGTTGATCAGGTGACTCTTTCGCGTCAGGCCTTTCTTACTATGGACAGGTGACTTTTCCGCGTCTGGGCCTGTCTTTTTCATTGGCCTCCTTTGACTCAACTACGTCATGATTTTTCAATTGAAAAATGGAAGGAAAAATTCTGCGACCCGGATTCGAACCAGGAACCTCGACTATCATGGCCGATGCCTCTACCAGTTGGGCTATCGCAGACACCACGGACAGCCAAGCTGTCTCAAGGTGTCTTAAAGACAACCAAGTTGTCACGGTTGAAAGCCCAATGGGAGACGGGAACCTGGCCCGCAGATCGAGAATTCCCCACTCCAAACCATCAGAAAGTTGATGAACTCACAAGTGAATAATAATAATTATTAACTTGGTTGTCTTTAAGACACCTTGAGACAGCTTGGCTGTCCGTGGTGTCTGCGATAGCCCAACTGGTAGAGGCATCGGCCATGATAGTCGAGGTTCCTGGTTCGAATCCGGGTCGCAGAATTTTTCCTTCCATTTTTCAATTGAAAAATCATTACCTATGCTTGGAGACGTATCTCCAGTTAATAATTATTATTCTCAACTACGTCACTTCCGGAAAAAATGGCCAGCATAAGGGAGGGGCAAAGCGCCGTTTTTCACTTTTCAAAGCAGTTTCTTATATTGAAATTATGGACCAAATTTAAAAATTTCAACGGGAACATATTATATTTATATCAAAGAAAGATATTCTGTAAAAAAAATTGTAATCGATTTTTTGCGTAGAGCTGTCCTTTAAAAAACTGAAGAAAGGGAAAGGTTTCCCCCAGAAAACATTATTTGTAAATTTATAAAAAAAAAAACATCATCTATATTTCAATGTCATCATCAGTAAAAAGTTACTTATTCTGGACTTCAACCTAAAATCTTCTGTGCTAAAAATTAGGTCATCAGTGGAAATCATCAGAAAAATTCACACAATTGGGGGATATCAATTTGGACATCAAGTGGATATCATCTAGACCTCAAAAGTTGAATACCATCTAACCCAAAATTGTGGACAAAAAAGTGACTTTCATCATCTTTATTATTTCAGTACATTCGATCGAACGTCGTATAACACTTCCGATTAAAAAATAAAATGAAATAAAGAAATAGATGTTTCTCCTTTATTTTACTTATTTTTATTTATTTTACATTTTTTTATTTTTATACATGTTTATAAAGGTTTATCTAAATTTATTAAAAAACTTTAAATATTTGATCTAATTTAGGTTTCAGTGATCATCAGGCGCGTGGTGCGCCCACAAACTGATAAGGGTGTATTCTAAGCAAAAAAATACAAAAAAAACATACTCTCAATGTCTCTCACAGAATTAAAAACCAGTCATAATAAAAGTAAAGCGCATAAAACTGTCTGAATTGGGAGGATTGTGGTTTTAAGGTCCCACTAATTAAGAACAATCCATTTAAATATTCTTAATATGCCAAGAAAATTTTGAAACTATTCGTAAACCCCATCTCCCCTTCCTCCTCTTATATAATCCAAATCTTTTTATTTTTTTGACGCGTTTGTGCTTTTGTAGAATTACTGAAAACTTATTTATTATTTAACTTCTTGAGGTTCTTCTGTTTAACTAGGGTTGCCATCCGTCCGGGTTTCCCCGGATTTGTCCTAGTTTAGAGGGCGTCCGGGGAGCGTCCGGGCGGGGTTTCATTTGTAGTCCGGGTTCTAAAGTTTTCAAATTAACGGTCACCGCCCCCGCGCCCTAATCGAGCGACTCGTTCTTTTCCCTCCCCTCTCGTCTCAGTTATAAAACAACTTTGTCTTCTTTTGGCTAACTTTGACTAAATTAGTGTAAAATTGTATGCAAATACATAATAAGTTGATTTATAACAATTAAAACTAATTTTTATTTTGCTGAGTAACTTTAAAAACAAAAACAACACTGTTTACATGTCCGGGTTTTAAGCTCCGAAATCCGGTGTTTTCATGCGTCATGTCCTGGTTGACAGATTTTTGAGATGGCAACCCTAGTTTAACCTACAACTGTAATTATCCCGGGCAACGTCGGGTGCCTCTGTTAATAAAATAAAATGTTCATATTTTACAAATGAATTGTTAATTCCAAATTTTTGGTGCTAAATTCCAATTTTAAAAAAATAATTGAAAATTTCAATAATTTTTTCATCAATTTCTAATGACGTTGTATCCTGAAAAAATTCTGAAATAAAGCCAACTAATCTTAGATTATGGCAGAAGTTTTTCAGAATTTCAGAATGGTGCTTTATTGAAAAAAAAATTATAAACGACGCCCTACATTAGCGACAACAATTGATGGAAATTAATAGCTAACCTAACAAAATGATTTTCGAATTAAGATGTTTATCACTACGTAATACTTTTATATTTGAAACATCTATTTCTTAGGATATTGAAAAATTTGTATACATTTAAAAATTGTAATTATCAAACAATCATTACAGAGTTTGCATTTTTCATTTATTCCATTTATAGCAAGTAGCATACCCATTTCGAATGCCATCTGATTTTAAGAATTTCAGCTTTGTACTGCTTCCCATCAGTCTGCCGCTAATTATGTCAATTAAGTTTTGCCGTTATTATTAAGTTTGTTATATCACTAAACTTAATAATACAAAAATAAACCTACACTTACCAAATATGACAATCGCCAAAGACAATGTGACGGGAATCATGGTTGCCGCAGTAATTTACTGTGCTTTATTTGAAAATCCAATCCAGTGCAATCCGTACTAAAAAAACCGTAAGCGGAACTAATATGATTCACTCTTATTCGAAATAAAACCGCAAGTGATCAGAAATGTATTTGTCATCAATTACTTATCAGCTTAATTGCTTTAGTTATTCACTATCCAAACAGAAAGTTGTAATAAACGAGTGATATTCCTGTTTTGTTAAAACGAAACCTAAGTCCGATTTCGTAACTGAGAGTTACGTCAATTTATTTCCGAGATAAGGTGGAGATTGCGATAATCAAGTTTAATAAATGCATGTGAAAGAAGTTCTGATCCATAAACAACTTAGTAGTTCTCTTCTAATGGGAGCGAGGAAACAATATGTTACTTGAAAATCAGTTTAAAAATTGCTTTTGAAATTTACGGTTTTCAACTAGAGAATTTTAAACAAACAGGAAATATCGTTTTGAAAGTTTAAAAATCCACTAGACAGGAAGTGACGTACGAATAATAGATTGCCTAATCGCGGGGCTTTTTTTTTTAATTTTACGTTCCTGTTCCTACTAGGGCTATCCATGGGGTTATTGATAAGCGCCGAAATGTGAGACGACTATATGTAGAATTATATCTGCAGAAGGGTTGGAGCCTGCGACTGTCTAGCCCCCGCCACCATATCCTCCAATAAACTTGCATCGCGAGGATAAATTGAAATTTTGGAGGACTGATTAAAGAAAACACGTATTACATAGTCGCCTGAAAGCTCATAGTATACAAACAAAGTTTTATTTAATTTTAGATTTAATTTTATTGATCGTGCACGTTTCGTTAATTAGATACAAGCTCGAGGAATGAAGTAAAAGAACCTATAGGACTATTAAAGCAGCGGCGGGCCGTCCGTCGAGTTTAGTTTCCGAGTCTGTCGGGAAATAATCAATAGAGCTTATTCACGAGGGTGACGTCTCACCCTAGCAACCAATCAGAACTCCTTAGCAACAAAGCCTTCCTCCATCTTGAGAGGCCGGTATCCAACACGCGTTGCAATCGAAGCATGGAAACAACAATCGAATTATCATCGTATGCAGAACAATTACCAAATGATGACAAAAATTTATACAGGGAAAAATTAAAATACTCTGGGTTAACTGTTGATCCATTTTTGATTGCAAAAAAAGATTTTATTTAAGATTTACAGCGTTGGCCTAAAGTTAAATGGTATGACATGTATTATTATTTGATTTGTACACCAAGCAAAATTACACAGCAACAAGTAAAAGTAAGTATTAATATTTTTGTCCTTAAACGCAAATACTATAAACATTTTTTGATTTGTTGATGCTTTCAAATACAATTTAAATCATCAAAATTATTTATTTAAAACTTTATATTTTTGAAGTGAAAATGAAATAAAAATTAAAACATTTATGAATATTTCCATTTACAAAAACATTTACAGTATATAATTTTTTAATCCAAGATATTTAATGTAAATTATGAGCAATTTAAACGTAATTTTAATTTTTTATGTTTTAGGCTTGGAAAAGCTTACATGGAGCCCAAGATTTTTTAAATTGTGGCTTCATTCAAAGCTTAACATTTTACTTATTCCAATCACCTGATCACAGGTTTTTGGTAATGGGTAAAGTTAAACATTCTCAAAGGGCAAGGGAAGAACCATTACAACCCTGGTTTACTTGCAAGGAAAATGGAGAGATTTTAACTTCCCATTGTACATGCATGGCCGGGTATGAAAGTGTTGCATGGTTTTTCTTGTATATCATGAATTAAAATATTTTTTTAAAAATGATTTGTTTTAGATTAGGAGAAATGTGTTCGCATGTGGCTTCTGTTATGTTGGCTATTGTCAAAAATTATGAAACGCAACAAGCATGCAGTAGGAAAAAGCCTGGCGAGGTTAATAAAAATAATTTATATTTATAATAAACTGCTGTAAATATAAACTTAAATTATTATTATTTTTTTAATTTCATCAAAAAGCTACTTATGCCAAACTTAAAGAAATTAAATTTAGCCAAACTGCTAAAACAATTGGAAAATGCAAAAAAAAAATCAACTGACATTAATGAAACCACAGAAGAAGAATGGCAACAATTTTTATGCCTTCTTTTACTTAGTTTGTAATCAAACTTATCCCTAGTTTTGGCTAATATTTTTGGTATTCTGAAAAAGTGTTTGTTGTCACGATTTCCTCTATTACTATATCCAATAACACTACAAAAGCACACCATTATTCTAGAAAAACAAACAACAGATGCCCGCCAACGAAGAACGAAAGTATCAGCAGCCTTCCAATATGGCGGACTGTCAATCATAGGCGGAGCTCCGCCCTCGTGAAAAAGCTCTATAGTCTCATATGACTCAACACTTAATATGGGGAAGCGAGAAATGACGGCGCCAGCCACTTGACCAGAAACGCTGGCTTTGGGGTCATTCAAGTATTACGTAACGTTGCTAGGGGGGGGAGGTGGTGGGTTGCCATTCATATGACGATTTGTGATGAGGGGAAGGGAGGGGGATCAAATACCATGTCACGTCACGGTCACGTTAGGCCGTTCGGCAGAAACTTCCGAGCTTCGCTGAGGGCGTTTTTTTGAAAGCTGTGGTGACGACCAGAGCCAGCGCACAGTGGCACGGTTGTAAAAATATCGACTTAAAATTATAATTCAACTTTTTTTTAACATTTTAACATAGAAATTGATGTATTGTTACAAATATATGAATAAATAATTAAAATTTAAAAATAACTTATGTATTAGAAAAAAAAATTTAGGCCTAATAAAATAAAAATCAACTAAAAAGCAAACAGACCAATGAATTTTATAAAACTACACTAATTAACTAATAAAGACATTTCATCCTTGTCACCATCCTAGCGTGTGCTTCCTGTTTCTCATCCATCCAAAGGAGAAGCAAAAAAAAAAAAAAAAAGAGAGACGATTTCCTTACGTAAATTAGTAAAGAAACGCAACATGCAATAAAACCTACCCCAACGGTAAACTTACCCTCATAGTACCTCGGTCCCATCAGAAACCACTTCACAACAAATATAAACGCTTGTAACTCGCGAATGAATGAAAATGGGTGAATGATGGTGAGTAATATTAAAGTTCATAAGCCATATAATTATTTGACATTAAAATAATTCGTTTATGTGCCGGTATGTCGCAGTATGAGTTATTTGATTTTCTCCCATGCACGCCCTATGGCAAACTCATCATTCAATCCTTTATAGCAGCAATACGGATGGCCAAAATTAATTAATATTTCACAGAAATAGTGCCCAAATCATGCTCTTTAATGTGCAACAAAAATCAAAAAAAATAGTTTAGAGTCGATTTTTTCTTAAACGTGCCATTGTGCAGCGTCTCGAGCCAACGCCACCTAGAAAACAGGTGACGTTGCTCGAGCTCGTTGGCAACGCTTGGAGTCTTTCCTCCAAGCTTTCCAAGCTTCTTCGCTGGTAAAGACAGTTGACTAATCAGAACAAAAATGATTAAATAGCTTCAGTTTCAGATTGTGCATTCATAGCGTATTTTCCCATCTTTAATATAATTACAAAGAAATCTAATTTAATTTAGAAAATAATTTATTTATTTCTATATTTGTTCGTGATATTTGATACAAATAAAATTATTAAAAATCGCCTTTTTAAGAATAAATATGTAATTAAGTTAATTTTTTTTCAAATAAGAATAAAAAATACATGATTTTTAAAATTATTTATTTAAAATTGTATAATGTGTAAATAGTTTTGAAAAAAACGATTTCAAATATTTGAAAATATTTTAATTTATTTAAAAATAATTTTCTAAACTTTTTGCTGTAATATAAAACATTTTTCATATTTGTTTATTGTAATATTTTCTTGAGGCTTTTGTCTTAATTAGTTTAATCTAATCTAACTTTATATATTTTTTTATTATTGTGTAATATATAATTTTATATCGTATCAATTAATAGTGCTATTTTCCTTTTTAAACACTTATTTTTCTTTTAAAATATTGATGGAGTGCAAATGACTGTGGGATATCCTGAATTAAAGAAAAAAGAAATAATTTCTACCATTCAAGACTAAACAAGCATAATACCATTTAAACACTTTCATTTATTATTAACACCAAAAATAAATCAATGTCATTAGCGAAACTGAAATTGCTTTTAAAAGTTGCGATATGAATGCATGAAGTGTATGTTACTGGAAAATTTGATATTTTTTATTCCACTGTGTCGTTGTCGTCTTATATAATAAAAAAATATGCTTGCACATATTGGTAACAAATTGCACAAGGAATTTGTAATATCCTAGGCCTGCAAATTATACTCAATTACTAGAATACTTACCTCCACCCCCTCCCCTGCAAATATTCATTGACAGAAAAAGACTGAGTCAGGAAAAGTAAGAAATATCCATTCTTCTCCAAACCCCCCTTTGTTTATTTAAGAGGCATTTGGCATATTTACTGACAAAGAGGCAAATTCTGATTTCAGAAAATGGAAAACTATTTGAATGATAAATCCAGCATTTAATATTTTCAGATAAAGTTTAAGATTCCCGTCTTCTGTAAGGTGCTAATAACAGAGCAAGACACAGTGAGAAGGCAATATATAATTTTCCACACCTTGTGTTTACGGAGATACATAAAAACTTGGTATCCAGAAGATCCATTAATATGGAAATACTTTTCAATCCCATGTGTTTGCCTTTTCTAATAAAAAGAACTATGGAAACCTGCATAGTGAAATCATGCTACAGGGATGCCAGAGCTTAAAAATGTAATTAAACCAATAAAGCTTTCTAGATAATCTATTAAAATTTTTAAAGTTTATTATGTAAGTGGATAAATAAAAAAGTAATGAAAATGTAATTGTAAAAGTAGTTAATTTTTGTAGTAGTACTTTCAAAGGAATTAGTGTCCATCACTGACATTGTGAGTATTTATATTGTCTTTAGTAATGAAAATGATCTATCAAAACATTTTTCTTATCTAGTGTATTGATGTTTTCTGGAATTATTAAATTATGCGTACATGCTGTATATTAATTGTTACATTCAGGGCAACATTTATCAACTTTTTTTTCGTCTCATTTGGGTTTTTAGCAGTCTTAAAAATTAAGAGTTGTCCTCAAATTAAGTCACAGCAAGAGCAGACCTGCCAACTATTTCTGGAGGAAACCCGGGTGATAGTAAATGTTTGTAGGATAAAATATACATATCGATAACATAATTAATTGTTACAAAAATTGTGCACTGAAATTTTACTTTTGGACTTAATTTTACACAAAATGGAACCCGTCAAAATTTGACGGCAAACAACTTTGTGGTTTCAAAAAAATCCTCTCCACAAAGACGTCACAATCAAGAAACTTTGATAGCATTGATGATCAAATTTACGACAATTACAACAATTAACGACGATAACATTGATCAATGCGCATGCGCAGAAGTGCCGATTTTGCTCTTTAAAAAGTGCTTTGCGTTACAACATATATACAAAGTGCCGATTTTGTTACAACATATATAGGATTAGGATGTCACAATTCCATATTGTACGTGAACTACGTTCTCAGTAAGTAAGTTGCTGGTGCATCATAGGGAAAGAAGGGAAATTTTTAGGGGTTCTTTTTCTTAGAGTACTATTCGCCGGGAGATTTTTACGATCCGCTGGGTGCCCGAGTGAGACTGTCAAAATCCGGGTGACACTCGGTGAATCTGGGTGAGTTGGCAGGTCTGCAAGAGGGGATCAAACCTCATTTATGACAACTTAAACTAATCCTATCTGTTTAAGCTACAATAATATCAGTTTATCATTCAGAATTCATGCAGCAATAAGGTTAAGTTGACTAATAAATACAAACTTTAAAATAGAATGAAGCTTTTTCTCAAAAGAATGAAAAATGAAGCTTTGCACTCTGTTCCTACCCCTCCCTTTCAATATGATAATTAAGCTTTCACATCTTTGCAGATTTTAAAGATATAATTTTTAGCAAGTTTTCATGACATTTTCGTCTGAGCTATAAATTCTGTACCATGTTAGTGATACAGACATGACACAAATTTTGTTAATTTTCAGAAATTATTTGCACTATGCAGTTAAAAATGTATTAAAAACATAATTTATTGTAAAAGATCATAACTTGAACAAGAAATATACCTGCTATTTAGACACAAAATAAAAACTAATATGGAATGGAATAAATAATGAAAATTATATTCTCAAAGGGAAAAATAATACAAATCATCTCAAAATATCAGGGTAGGCACGGCAGTACCAACCCTATAATATGTTTAACCGAGATCTAGTGGGAACTTTTTTCACCAATAAGTACCATTTTCTCGAAAACGCCTGAATATTGGGGGAAACGGCCAAGGGAGCCTATTCCTATAAGTGATTAGAATAATTTGAAGAATGTTTATGCTAATTGGGTATACTGTAGGATTACTATATCAAAAAGAATATTTTTGGACACAGTAAGGTTCGTCTCAGGTTCTGTGTATTGCAGATAGAAACAATGTAAATACATTTTCTGAAATAGTTGTGCTTGAGAATTACTATGAAAAAAGTCGTTTTCAAAACTTTGCAAAATACGGTGGTCTTATCTTTCTAGATGTACGGAAGGCTTTTGATCAGGTCTGGCATAACGGCCTGAGATACAAGATGATTATAGAAAGAAAAATAACTCCAAAACCACTGTTCCACATAATAAATTTTAATGACTCAGATGTACATTTCGGAAACAAAGTTTCCTTCATCAGTGAGTAAAGAACAACAATCGACAATCGACAATCGACAATCGAACAGTGTAGTGTATCGGTATTCGTGTGGAACTTGAAGCATAGCTTCCATAATCTCACCCTTCATAATCATATTCCAAGGGAAATACACTGAGCTAGAAAAGAAGCCTGATGTACCCACAAGGGTCATCCAAAGTATGAAAGAAAATTGCCTCCTCTTGGTGGAGGAAAATTTGATTGACGACTGTCTAGACTAGAAGCAGACCACTAGTATTAGATAAAACACGACCTATGAAGTCCAGTAATCTGGAAATAAGACATTATCAATGTCTTCAAAATTAATATCAAGTATATGCCTTGGATCACGATATCTCTTTCTATGCATAGGATGCTTTAAAATGCCCGACACTAGCTCGTTGCTATGATTTTCTATATTGGGCAGCATGGATTCCATGAGCCCTTGAACGTATTTGCCAATATGAGTCATGTTGAAGTCATTATAAATGGAGGAATTGCGGACAATTCTCCGATCTTTTTGCGCAATAGTCCTAAGGGTAACGTTTTGGAACGTTTGCAGTTCTTTCCACCTAGTCTTACATATTGTGGCCCAGACGGGCATACCATACGTCAAAATAGTCCGAACAATGACCTTATAGAGTAGGAGTTTATTATCAATGTTTAGAGCACTATTTCGGCCCAGCAGAGCAATCAAGCTAAACTTGGCTCTCCTAGCCTTATTCAACGCATAAGTTGCGTGGGGAGTCCAGGTAAGTTTAGAGTCAATAACAACACCAAGATATTTATAAGTTTCAACCCAGTCCAGTTTTTTGCCATATAGTGTTAGAGAATCTAATGATCTCTTTCTCTTCTTGGAAACAAACATCGCCTTGCATTTGTCAACATTCAATTTTAGCCTCCACTTGCTAAACCAGCTTTCACACTCCTTAAGAGCCTTCTGCAGCCGCGAGACTACTACGAGCACAGGTCAGTATAGCAGCGTCATCTGCGTAAAAAAAGAGCTTACATTTAGAAGGACTTGGAAAGTCTCGCATAAAATAATTGAATAATACTGGCCCTGAACTGAACCCTGTGGGACACCAGCTTTTACTTCATACATAGGAGATAGATTATCTCCAACTCTGGCCTGAAAGAACCGGTTGGAGAGAAACGAGTGTATCAGAGTAATTATGTCTTGAGGAAATCCATCCATAATCATTTTAAAAATAAGACCATCGTGCCAGACTTGGTCGAAGGCTTTGTGTACATCGAGGAAAACGACCCCACAGTACATAGAGAGATTAAGGCGCTCATTGATATCCGCTGCGAGCCTCCATGTTTGGAGTTGGCAGGAATGGTTTGAACGAAAGCCAAATTGTTCATCGCGGATGAGATCGTTGGCATCACAGTGCTCAATGAATCTCTTGAGAATTGTTTTTTCCAGGATTTTGGAAATTGATGGTAACAAGCTGATGGGCCTGTAGCTAACAGGATTTGCAGGATTTTGTCCTGGCTTAGGAATGCTTAAGACAACTGATTGCTTCCAAGCATCCGGGAAGTAAGTGTTCTTCCAGCAGTCGTTAATCACTTTTGCAATATCTTGAATTGTATTTGGAGGTAAATTTTTCAAAGCACTGTTCTTAATAGAGTCTTTACCTGGAGCTTTTCTCGATTTTAAATTTTTAATGATGCTTAGGACTTCATTTACATCAATGCTATGTTTTGGGAATTCATTGCCGTGAATATTATAGAAGCCAGTTATGCAGGATTTTACTTTCTCAGACATATCAAGTCCTATTTGCCGACCATCAGTAGGCGTGACAAACTGTTCTGAAAGTGAACTTGCAATAAGCTGCGCTTTATCATCATCATTCGTGATGAATTTGCCATTTTGGGCTAACAGAGGTGGGATATTAATGGCTTTCTTGTTTTGCAAGGCTCGAACCATGCACCACATAGAGTTATCGTGGGTCGACAGACTCTTAACTTTATCATTCCATCTGTCATTACGAAGTGCTTTTACCTCCTCGTGAACTCTTCTAGTGAGCCTATTATATTTGGTCTTAAGCCATGAATCACGAGTTCGGTAAAACTGCCTTCTGACCTTATTCCTTTGTTCAATTAATAGTTTGATTTCTGGGGTGAGATCAAGGTGATCAGCTCGCTTCGACTCTAAGGGTGAAGCACTAGAGTCAATAGCTGCATTTATACGTTTAGTAAGCTTTTTCACATTGGTATCTATGTCGCTCGTACTATGTACGTTATTTAGTGGGTCGTCATCATTTTTGAGAATTTCTCTAAAAAATTTCCAGTCTTGTTTGAGCCTCAGTTCTTCTTTGAGGTCAATGTTTACGTTATCAAAATTTAGTGCAACTGGTTTATGGTCTGAGGATAGATCATTGACAGTATAGATACTGAAAGATTTGTAGAAGCCCTTCAACAACACAATATCAAGTACATCGCTTGAAGGAGAATGATCACAATAATATGTATCATCCACAGGGCCTACTGCAATAATATCAGATTGCCTTTGCACGTAGCCATACAATAGGACACCGTTTTGGTTATGGCATCTTGAATCCCATTGCGAGTGCTTAGCGTTCAGGTCTCCCGCCATAATAACGGGAATATTCCCGGAAAACAGCTCGTCAAGCTCATTGGCATCGAATTTATGCTTGGGCGCATTATATAGAGCCACTAGTTTCACCTCTCCCAGTGTGGCATCAGTAATGATAGCAGAGGCAGCTTCCATTCCCATATAGTCTCGGGTTGGTTCCTCCCGATGATGAATGCCTTTCTTAATAATAATTGCTGACCCACCTGACGGGGACTTTACTGTAGTGGGAAGAATTCTGTCTTTACGATAGACACAGTAACCAGGTAGCCTGAAGTCGCGGTCTGGCCTTAAGTGTGTCTCACATAGAAATGCTATGTCTATATCCCATTGGATTAGGAAGTTGTAAAACTCAATACGCCTCCGGGGGACCCCCCTGGCGTTCCATATTACGCAACGAAGTTTACCTCGATTTGTAATAGAATAGTATCGATCAGCCATACTGTCAGTGTTTATTCGTAAGTATTCCACTCATCAGTGGCATTTTCTTGCCTAGTTCGTTTAACAAATTGCATACACTGCCAATTTGTTTATACATTTCTTGAAAATCATTCACGTAAATGCTCTTATCTTGTTTGGAGACCATTGAGGCATAGGAAATCTCCGGGGACACTTTAGCACTTTGCACTCTCCTGACTTGCGGATATTTAGGACATTTTGTGTAACTGGAGGTGTGTTGTCCATTGCATCGAATACATTTTGGGGGATCTTGTCCTTTTACATTTGGGCAGTCTTTTGACTGGTGATCTTTAGCGCATTTGTTACAACGGGGGGATTCCGTGCAACCCATAGATACATGGCCAAATCGCAAACAATTATAACATTGTAAAGGTTTCTTATTACCTCGAAACATTTCAACACTGACAGCTAAGGGCCCTATGCGGGTCACACTTTTAAGTGTCTTATTGTGTTCAGTGTTTGATAACAGAACCAGAATCATGGGCACATCTATTGATCCTTTGGCTTTTTTAAGCCTAATCACTTTCTCAGGAAAGTAGTTAGCCTTTTTCAGGTCTTCATTAAAATCGTTAAGGTCATAGGTCACGTCTACATTTCGTATAACGTATTTGAGGACTTTTTCCGATTTAAGTTGATGATGCTGTATCTTTAGCACGTTATCAGCCTTAATGCCAGACACCAATTTACTATGCGTTTCCTCATCATGACACCTTATTTTGATCGTCTCTGCTCTGCCTGTGTGTACAGTAATTTGGTTAATCGCCACATGCTTTTGAATCTCACCCAGGATTTGCTTGATTGGCTGACCGTGAGAAGAACAACAAGAGAAGCCGAGTATTTATAATATATAAGAACCAATCAAAAAATTATACAACAAATAATACAAAAAAACGCGACAATCAAAAGAAAACAACCAATACAAACTACCTTCTTAGCTTAGCCCTATAAAAAACAAACAACACCCCCCCCCCTCCCCCCCTCTCTCTCCCCCCCAACACCGGATAAAAGCATAGTCCGGTTATAAGAGCTAAAAGGGCAACCCTTACACGAAACTAGTAAATACAGTTTACTAGTAAATTACAAGGACAACAATACTAGTAAATTAATTTGTAAAAAATTTTGCTAAAGGGAGCCATTCTGCCACTGGCATGGGGCCATCATCACTATTCAGGGTTTTTTTGGTTGCTTTGTTTTTTACAATTTCAATCGATTCTAGGAAGTATAACATTTTAACATCTCTACATCTATGAATAACTTCAAACAAATCTGTAGAATAATTATGTTTTTCAATAATGATATGGTCCGCAAAAGATGACCAAATACATTTTGTATTATTTGTTGTATAATTTTTTGATTGGTTCTTATATATTATAAATACTCGGCTTCTCTTGTTGTTCTTTACTCACTGATGAAGGAAACTTCGTTTCCGAAATGTACATCTGAGTCATTAAAATTTATTATGTGGAATAGCGGTTTTGGAGTTATTTTTCTTTCTATAGTTGTGTTCACGTTTTTTTGGCTTGATTCCATTGTAACAAGATGATTACTTGTGGCTTTCCTGACGAGCTGATCGCTTTGATTAGTTCCTTTCTGTCGAACAGGACTTTTCGTGTCAAGGTTGGCTGCTCCATGTCTAACCCTTGTGACATCAAGGCTGGTGTTCCCCAAGGCTCTGTCCTGGGCCCTGCGTTGTTCAACTTCTTCATTCACGACTTCCCAGCATTTACAAAGTGCAAATTATACCTGTTTGCTGACGATGTGTCCATCATGACTTGTGCCCGAAATCCCGCTCATGTCATATCTCGGTTACAAAATGCTGTGCATCTCTGTGAGAAATGGTTTGCTAAGTGGAGGTTAAACCTGAACGTAGATAAATGCAAAGCCATGTTCGTTACCAAAAAACTTAGAAAACCCCCGAAGCCAATCTTCCTATCTAGCAAGGAGCTCTAGTGGGTAAAGAACTATAAATACCTCGGAGTTCTGATAGATGCCAAGCTAAATTGGGGCGACCATCTCTCTTATGCTATCAACAAGGCCAAGAAGGCGAAATTTATACCTCGTCCAACAAGAGAAAAACAGGGCGTGTTTCCGGTCTGATATCGACTACTCACTCATCCGCAATGCTTTGTGGGATCTCTCCTTCAGCGGCTACACAAGTCAATTTGTAATGGCGTCGCCGTGCAACAGCTCTTCAGCCAAACAAGGAAAAACTATTCACAGCCAGGCTAGGGAGATTGTGTGGAACGTATTTTGCTACTTAAAAGGAAAACAGTGTTTTAAAAGCTCATCTGCCTTGATAGAAGAAACTTCCAAGGCAACGCAAGTTTCTTTTTCTTGCGTTCGAAAAATTGTTCAAGAAGGAAACGAAGCGTCTTCATGCGAAGCTACCACCCCATCTCCTCACTTTTCGACTCCTGGAAAGAAAAGGCCCAGGGAATCTCGAACAACGAATCTGGATGACTTTGACCTCTCGATTGCACGAGCATGTGTATCCGAAATACACTCAAGAAGGTAATTATCCTACTCTGAAAAATGTGTACCAGAAATTTAGAGAAAAAACTGACTACGTCGGATCGAGAACTTCCTTCGCCACCATCATGCATGATAAATTGCATATGAAGTATGGAAAAATCAACCACCGTCAATTTTACATCGAGCGGGCAGATGTTATCGCACAACGACGTCGTTTTTTAAGGCAAGTACAAATGCTACGCAGGGACCCCACACGTACTTTCATATATCTGGATGAAACGTGGGCTAATGCACACCATGGCCGTGAAAGACAGTGGCATCACGACGGGAAAAGCTGTGCTCAACCAGGGAGCTCGGAACCCTACCGCGGGCGTTTCATTCCTACGGGTAAAGGCTCCCGTCTCATTCTTTTGCATGCTGGAAGCGATAAAGGGTTTGTGAACGACTGCTGTTTATTATTTCGGTCAAAAATAAATCCGCAGATTACCATGACGAAATGAATGGGGATTGTTTTCATGAATGGTTTAGAACAAAACTGCTGCCAAATATTCCGAAAAATTCAGTAATCGTCATGGATAATGCCCCATATCACTCGGTGGAGAAGGCCAAAGCGCCGTGCAGCAATACAAGGAAATCGGATATGATAGAGTAGTTGGCCCTACGAGGAATACCTACCGAAGCAAAAATGTCAAAAGGTGAGCTGTACGATGTTATCAAACAATACAAAACAGCAAAGCGTTATGTTATAGATGAACTGGCTAGCGGTGCCGGCCATTTAGTGATAAGACTACCTACTTATCACTGTGATCTCAATCCCATTGAACTTATTTGGGCACAGGTAAAAGAATATATACGGAAGAAGAATACAACTTTCAAGATTGCTGATGTTGAAAAACTAACGAGAACGGCAATTGATAATGTAACTCCTGAAAATTGGAGAAAAGCGATAGAACACGTTTTGCGTGTGGAAGAACGATATTGGGAAACGGACTGTTTGATTGAAGATCAAGTGGAGCCTTTAATAATTCATGTTAATGGAGAAGACAGCAACAGTGAAGAAGAAGAAGAGTGGAATGACATTAACGTTCTACCACAATCTCCTTAGCCTGAATTTAGATATAATTCAAAAAGTCTTTTTCAAGACTATACATTCTCATGGCCAGCAAATAAACGAAAGAGATATCGTTAACTGTAATGGAAAACGTATCATAAAACTGGATTTTATTAAAAAAATAAAAAATAAGATAGCATCTTTAATAAAACCTTATAATTCTTTAAAAAAAACAAAAAACATGTCATTAGAATGTATAAATATTTTAAAAAAATGATGCTTATACAGACTGCACGTTATTACCTTAAAATAAGTAAACGATATATAGAAAATTGAGTTAAAAGACAATTTTATGAAGTGTACAATTATATTTAATTATAATTAAAGCAAAGCAACTGAATAATATTAAAGCTTCTGCTGTAATATTATAAAGCGCTTCTTCAATGAGACATGAGACAGAAGTGAGTAAGCGCATGAGGCCCCCTTTCTCTGATTGGCTAATCTGAAACTTCCTGTGACACACCCTGTTTTTCTCTTGTTGGACGAGGTATAGTCTCGTTGCCCTTCTGGGATGAAACAGTTCGCTTGGAGTAGACAGCAAACTTTTGCTATATAAAATGGTAATCCGAACCATTCTTCTGTACGGTATGCCTGCCTGGGCTACAACCTGCAAATCCAGATGGAAGGACCTACAAACATTCCAAAACGTCACCCTGAGGACCATTGCCCAACTCGACAGGAGAATAGCAACTAATACTTCCATTGCTGAAGATTTCGGTATACCTACCATTGGAAACCACGTCAAAGAGTCACTGAAGAAGCTTCTTACCAAGATGAAGGACCATCCTAATCCTCTGGTTGCAGGTATTCTTGAGCATCCGCTCACCTTTAGAAGCCTCCTTAGACATCGCAGGCCTCGTCACATACAGGACGTCAACTTCGATGATATCCAAAAGGCCATCTTCCCACCCTACTGGATCACCTAGCTCTTCCACGTCCTATCGTCAATCAACAATCAACTTTATCGTCCTGTTAGGAAAGGACTCCTCCGTATCCTGTGGATGACTTAACCAGGTTCATCTGGCTTCTTTCCTAATTCAGCGTATTTCTTTTGGCTATAATACTGGATGAGTATGGCAGTGGAAGGATAGCTTCCGGACCGCTCGTTTTGTTTTTCTTCCCTGCGCTGTTCGATTGTCGATTGTCGATTGTCGAACGAAATTTTATGAAGTGACAAACGAAATTTCTGAAGAAACAAACGCCACCATCAGCAAGGTAATTCCGCTTGTATCTATAATGGCAGATGCACTTAGCAATTTGAACCCCAAACAACCGTCAGGAATGCTTTAAGAAAATCCGCATTTCACCACATGGGTAAACGTTTTGGAAAACATGAAAACAGCGTTTTACACAGTGTAGCAACCATACTTGATCCAAGATTCAAAAATATGGACTTCAAGAGTGCGCAATGTTGTGCCACAGCCATTAACTTTGTGAATAATGGCCTCAAGTCTAAACCTGCAAGTGATAAAACAACAGGTGACAATGTAACTGCCACTGATAGTAACGATTTGTGGTCAAAGAACTGTAGCGTTAGCTAGAAAAACTGCTTCGTCTCAAAACATTACGAGCAGCAATGGCTTACACGCAAGTTTGGCATTTTACCTTGAATCGCCACTGACTCCTCATATTAGTAATCCACTGCATGCTTGGAAGATGATGCACGGAAATAATATTGCATTTAGAATGATGGCCCAAAGATTTTTAACGCCACCAGCAATATCTGTGCCTACAGAAAGACTTTTTTCAAAAGCAGGTTGCACAATTGGAAAAAAAAGGACCATGTTAACTTATTAAGTCCAAAGCAATTGGAGAAATTGTTGATTTCACAATCGATGCCTTTGAATGTCTTGCATAAATTTTGTTAAACCCAACTTTTACATTTGTCAAATTATCAGTAATAAAATATTTGTTGTAGTCTAAGCTTTATCTATGTGATATTATGCTATGTTAACGAAATAAAAAAATTAAAAGAACCATCGATGGTTTTCCTGAAACCATCGATTGTGTTTCGATGATGGTTCATACCATCGATGGTGGTTTATAAACCATCGCATACCACTACAATACACCTCAACTCCACAAAATTAATTTATTTATATGCATGATACATGAATATGCACATTTCAGTAGCCATGCTACCTTCTTCAGCATGTGATAGTTTACAATCGACAATCGAACAGTGTAGTGTATCGGTATTCGTGTGGAACT
>JAHWFO010019845.1:298999-312370 GCA_023313115.1 Rhysida immarginata | reverse complement strand
CAGCGTGGTACAGTTGATATCGTGACTCATCTGACCATATGACGTTACGCCACTGTTGCAGAGTCCAGCCAAGATGGTTGGTGGCAAATGCACGCCGGAGTGTCCGATGACGCTGGGTAAGCATTGGCACCCGTGTAGGGCGACGGCTGCCAAACCCGATGGCATGCAGATTCCGACGGATTGTCCACCGAGAGACGTTTCTAGTGCGGTCAGTATTGAACTGGTCTGTGATTTGCTGCACTGTTGCACTCCTGTCTCTCTGAATCATTCGTCCCAGGTGTCGCCGGTCACGATCATTCAGGGCAGCTGGACGCCCGGTATGGTGCCTGTTGTGGACTGTGATGCCTTCATCCAGCCATTCCCGATATACCCTGGAGACAGTTGAGCGGGGATAGCCAATTTCCTGCACCACTGCCGAAATGGAACATCCCATGCGTCGGGCACCTACAATCATAACCCGTTCAAAAGACGTCAACTCGCGACGACGTGCCATTTCTGATTAATCACTTATCCAAGCTCTTCCCACAACGTCTAATGGTCCATTCCCAGAATCCGTTACCCCTGTGAATTCGTGAGCCATGCCCATCAATCAATGTGCTTGCTATCCCATGAGTTTTGCTAACTCAGTGTATATCCACAAGAAAATTGATATACTACGGCTGTTGTGATTTATAATAAGGAGAAGAAGGAAAATATCAAAAATTAAAAGCAGGCTGGGGGGGGGGGAAGAGAGAGTTTAAGAAAAACAAAAACAAGCATGTGGCAGAATGAGGGAGAAAAAGGGAAAGTTAATGCTAGAGGTAGTCCAGAGTATAGGAATGGGCAGTCCATATGTTTATGTTTATCGCAAGTCCCAATAAAAGCCCCTTGGAGGGGGCATTTTATTTGTGCTTGTTTAGCACCAAATAAATCGTGACCTTTCTTTTAAGGTTACAGATAAGATCATTTCCCTCTTCTCTGTCACATCAGTTCATTACTTCCCTACAGTATGAGCAAGAAAAAAAAATGGATAAAAACAAAAGTTTACAAAACTTATATTCAAAATATAAAGAAGCATTCCCTAACAAGAAAGCATCAGAATTACAGAAAATTGCGATTGAATTCTGGAACTCGAGTAAACTTGAAGCCGACTTGGGAACCAAATTGAATGCGAAATTGACTTATCATATATAACACGAAAAAAGAAATCAACATTGGCAATGTTTTGGGCAAACCTAAATTTTTATCATCGATTATTTAAACATTTTTCAGATGTAAAAAATCCGAAAGGTAAAACATTTACCTAGAAAAATTTATTTTATTTAAAGAAATCATAATTCGGTTTCAAATTTAATCGATTATTCGAATTTTCTTTTTAAATAAGTTATTCCATTACCAATAATTATATTAAACACACCCTATATCAAGATTAATATAAAGATGCATATGAAAGGAACTGGGAGAAAGAAAATTCACTGAAAAAGGAGAAATTGAATTTAAAATTTTTTAGCAAAGTATAGGCTTTAGGCTTTAGTGAACAATTTAAAAATAGGGCTATTTATTGTCAACCCGAAATGTAATCAGGAGAAAAAAATGCATTTTTTATTTTAAGCTTCAGAAAAACAGGCGCGTAACTAGGGGGGGGGGTTATTTCCCTGATCTGTTTAAGTTCATCTTTTTTTCTTTGTTTCTACTAAAAAAAACTATTCTACATTTTATCCCCCCCACCGAACCCCCCCCCATGTAAAGTCCTGGTTACGCCCTGAAAAAAAGAGCTTTTGCATTGCCAAACGAAAACGATAAAGCTACAGAATCTTCAGATAAAGCAACAAAAGAAAAATAGTATTAAAAAAAGGAAAAAAAAGGGGCCAACCTTCTTAGAAAAAGATCAGTCAGAACTATTAAAAACCATAGCAGATATTAGCAACGTGCGGGAGTGCTGCTGATGACAAACGTCGCACTAAAGCTATTAGAAGTATAAGAACTTTAGATGAACTAACTGAATCAATCAAGAATGATTATGATTTTAATATTAGTAGAAATGGTGTATATCTGCGGCTCATTATACGTAGAGCAGATTCACTTGAAGGGAGAAGGCATATCACAACTGTACCGGTGAAACTTATCAAATCACAGAATGAATGGCACAAACAACATGTGGATGCTACGTTCGCTGCTGCGACAATAAAAAAATCTGGAAGAAACAGCTTTAATTCTAGGCCCGAAAGAAGTGTTCTTCTGTAGTCAAGATGATAAAGCAAGGGTTCCATAGGGATAACTGCAGCAAATAAACAAGCCCCATTACTAATGCATTTGGAATATCGGGTAACGTTACCTGATCATGACTGGGTTGTTGCTCCGTCCCATAAACATCAGTTTTATGCTGAAATAGTTATTATTGAAGGCGAATTAGGATATCGGAAAGCGATTACCTACTCTGGTCCTACGTATGTGGCAATTAGTTCTGCTAAACATTCTTCGTCTCATGTTTTAGATGTGAACAGACCTTTCGAATTTTAGAACTTGATAAGAATTTCATCTGATCATCAAAAGCCAGTAAAACCAATTGCTATTTTCACGTTGTTGGTGGTCCAGATGAGAATCCACGATACAGTAAAGTGACTGATATCTGCTACTTCGTTCGCAATAATCTTGATGCTCTATACATCGCCTGTAATGCGCCAGGAAGAAGTCCTTTTAACAGGGATGAGAGACGAATGGCACCATTAAGTAAAGAATTGGCTGGAGTGATTCTTCCACATGATCACTATGGAACTCATTTAGATAATCAAGGAAGAACGATTGACACTGATAAGGAAAAGAAAACTTTAACACATGCAGGAGAAACTCTTGCAGAAATTTGGTCTGATAAGTATTCAGTTGTAAGTGAATTTGTAAATCCTGATAATTCAAAATCAAAAAATCAATGAACTGGCACAACACCCATGTACGTAGCAATCAGTATTTTTTACAGATTGTAAAACGTACAAATCAGCAATTTTCTTCACAGTTTCGAAGCTCATTATAGGCTAAGGTCAAAAACCCTCACCGGTGAGAGAATGATGACGTATTTTCTCACTGGGCTAACCGTCTTTTTCTCGGTGAGGACGGTGAGACTAACCGGTTAGGCATAGCAGCACTAACTGGCGTTTCTGACCGCGTTAAGATGACGTCACAAATTTCTCACTGGGATTTCTGACCGACCAAGCGCTAACTCTTCTCACCGGTGAGAGTTTTTGACCTTAGCCATTGAGAATAATGCCAAAACGCTTTTTACTTCTTCCAGTGCCTATTTCCCAGAATGGTACAGGACTCAACATAGCAGAAGCTAATGGAAACTATCGATCTGTTTTTATAAGCAGTATTTTGCAAAACAGTTTATTAAAGGAAAATCCATTATTTGATGAATTTAATGAAATACCATACGACATAACATAACCATCAATGAAAAATGAAATAAGAAAAAGAATTTGTATTAATTCTGGCACCTATCATGCCTCACTTACTTATTTGAGGCATCATCAAAAGAGCTGTGGAATAGTTACTGTTACGCCAAAAATACGGCCATCTCGTATTATGACAAAACGACATGAAGAATTTTAGCCATAATTAACATCAATGAAAAGCAAAATGACTCGGAATGGACTGATAAGCTGTTCATTGATAAGGAAAAAATAATAATTCCAATTATGGAAAATTTTGAAAATGTAAATTTAATATCAAAAAATTATATTTAGAATGTCCTCAGGAATAACAAAAAAAGATGTAACTGATTAGAAATTATAAAAAATTGTATAATTATTATAAAGTAGTTTATTACATTAAAATATTTTGAAGAATGGGAGGGGGGTAAAACTTTTGTGATGTCAAGGGGGATCAAGGCGTGTGTGATGGAAGGTGATGCGGGGGGGAGGGGGTATGAAAATAGCAAAAATCTTCAAAGACCCCTTCAGCACCCGTCGCAGAGCAATTAGAAAAATCGCATTTGTGCGGCTAACTTCTCCAAGCACCAAAAAACCTGCGCCTGTAGATGTCTGGTTTTAGGGCATTATATGGCATTAGGCATGCGCACAGACCATCAAAACATCAGTTTACACGTGCTAGTAAAGACTGTACACGTGGTTTTCAACTAGATAGCCAAACGGGGAGGATTTTCTCCTTTCTTTTGTTTTCAAGATTACCGTTTAAATAAGCTATTTGTATTTTGTATACAATAAAATTAAATTTTATTTAACAACTCATAAAAAGATAAAAATTAGAAACAAAGAAATATTTTAATTTAAAGAAATTAATTTCCAATACCTAAAACACATTCTTTGAGTTATTTATCAAGAATGCTGGGTACAAGAAAACAGATCAGTTTTCTTCATAAAATTTTAAAGATCGTTTCTTAGAAAGGAATATCATTTTATTTTTATTAACTTAAAAACTGAAAAACTAATTTTTATACTTGTCTTTTTAACATTTGATAATTGTATATTATTATACATTCTGCTATATTTTAATATATATCGTATATTACTCATTTAGAATGCTTCCGAAATATGATTTCGATAAGCAATATGTTGTTTCCATTCCAACTAGGGAGGAATGGAACACTATGACGCTTTTGTCATTTAGAGATCACGAAACATGGTTTACGGATGGATCTAAAACGGCGTCTGGAATAGGCGCAGGTATATGTTGCCCTAGGAGGAAAATCCGACGGTCTTTCCCCCTTGGCAAATACTCTACAGTCTTTCAGGCAGAAATTTTTGCAATTATTGCCTGTGGAATAGAGCTGAATATTCAGAAGCTTCGAAGTAAGAAAATTTTAATATGCTCTGATAGCCAGGCTGCGTTGCATGCACTTGATAGTGTATGCTACAAATCCAAGCTTGTCTGGGAATGCCATCGTACCCTCTGTGATTTAGCAATTAACAACAAGGTAAAACTGTGTTGGATTCCTTCTCACAGTGGCTACGAGGGCAATGAAATTGCTGATTGTCTTGCCAAGGATGGCTCTGTGACTCCATTTGTGGGTCCTGAGCCGTCTTTGGGATTGTCCCAAAGTCTCATTAAGCTGACTATCCATAATTGTATGGATAGACAGCATTTTGATTCATGGATTAAAGAGTATGGCCAAAGACAAGCCAAGGTACTCAATCCAAAATATCCTGTTTCGAGGAAAAGTGAGTTGTTAAAACTCACAAGAAATGAAATTAAAAAAGTCGTTGAACTCCTTACAGGTCATTGTCATCTTAATAGACATATGACCTTAATAGGTGTTGCAACTGACGCTACATGCAGGAAATGTCATGAAGCAGAGGAGAGTTCTACTCATGTTCTCTGTAGTTGCTTAAATCTATCATTTCTTAGATTTAAACATTTAGGGAGCTTCATACTCCAACCGGCAGAAATTCAAAATGTTACTGCCAGGCAGATCTTAAGATTTGCAGATGCATCTGGTCTACTTGTGAGACGAGATTTATAAAGGATTTGGGGACAGTACAATAGACCTGAGGTCGCGGTGCTTGGTTTCTTTGTAACCACCCCTTTTAAATTCAATTCAATTCAATATTACTCATTTGCATTGATTGTATGATAATAATACTATATACTAGAAGCGAACCCACTAGATTGTATAATCGATAAATAACCCATTGTTAGATTTTTTCTTTGTTGTGATAAAGTCACCGTCGCTGATTTTATATAAATGATTATCTTATAAAAATATTAATAAAGTTAAGAGTTAACACAAAATATGATAAAAAATATGCGTCTGTAACGTCTGCCAATCGATCATGCAAGTGACCCCCCCCCCCCCCTCCACACAAACAGACTAGCTCAGCACTCCAAAAGGGTCATGAAATTCTTCAACATAATCAACTGCCAGAACGTCGGGTTCTTTGAATTAAATAAAATTTTAAAGGAGAACTCGAGAGTGTATTACTTCAATTGAAATAATAAGGCAAAGTGTTGAAATCAAATAAAATAATCTTTATTCAAGAAAATAAAATCAAGTTGAAAGGAGTGGGTAAATGCAAATAAACTTAACTAATCTTAAACTCTGAGGCTATATCACTATTTAAATGAATGATAAAATGAATCTAAATGCAGCTGCTGATTAAATTTAAGTTAAACACTAAAAAAGCTATTCAGTTCAAACTTGAATGCAAATAAAACTATTATCTTATTTAAAATTCCAACCTGTGCTCATATGACTAATCTATAAAAGAGATCTCACCCAATCTTAACATAATTATTCACATATCTCTATCTCAAAACAAACTTACAGGCTCTAACAAGTATATTATAAATGTAGAAGTAGTGATAATTATATATTAATTAAGATGAATAGCATTCCTTTAATTAAAATGTGATAAAATTAAAATAAATAATAACAAAAAAAACAATAAAAAAAGTCACCCGAGTAAAAGTTTAAGGACGAAATATAAAGAAACACAGAACTTGTGAAGAAACTTAGATGAAACACAGAAGAAACACAGAAGAGACGAAGAATCGAAGATCAAATGACACACAGAAGAAACACAGAAGAGACGAAGATCCAGCGAAGAAACGTTACAGGAACACAGGTTACAGATGAAGAGGGTCTATGATGGAAGTTCGATGATTCGTGATATGTAAATGACTATCTTGAAGAATAACGTTTTCGGGATTTTTTTTTTCCCCATCATCAGTTTTAAAGTTGTTTTTTTTTTGTATTTTTTGAATGAATGGAAGATAATAACAAAAAACAAAACAATGTAGTCTAATACAATGTGTGATTTAGATTATTTTGATTGTTGTGATCAGGATTGTTGAGTGTAAGGGAAGTGATATTATATTTTTAGTAGTAATTTCCATTTATTATTCATTTCTATTGATGGTTTGGCTAAATTTTTTTTCATTCGAAATAATGTTGATGGTTTCTTTAATTACTCTTTTTTATAATTTATTTCTTTACTAATAATTTTGATTTTGTTCCAATCCGGATTATGATTTTGGTTAATGCAGTGGTTTACTAAATGATTGTTTTTATCTTTGTTTCTAAGTGCTCTTTTATGTTCTTTTATTCGTGTTATTAATTGTCTTTTTGTCTGACCTGTGTAAATGTGTTGACAATTGGCGCATGGAATTTGATATATTATAAAAAAAAGAATTAAAAACAAAATTATCTTATAACAAAATATTAAAAATCATCCAGGCCATAAATTTATGTCTTACAAATAACCAATTTAAATTCAATGATAAAATATATTCCCAAATAGATGGTTTACCAATGGGCAGCCCATTATCACCCATACTTGCCAACATATATTTAAATCACATAGAACACATATTACTTAAAACTTCACAACATAAACAATACATAAAAATTTGGATGAGTTACGTTGATGATATCTTAATTATCACAAATAGGCCAATAGCAATATTAACACAATTATTAGAAGAAAGATAGCCACTGAAATTCACACATAATTGCATGTCAAACAACCAAATCACATTTCTAGATTTAAATATTATAAGAGAAATAAATACACTAAATTTTGAAATATATGAAAAACCTATAAAAGGCAATAACATACCACATTATTTATCACAACAACCCACACACCAAAAAATCAACACAATTAAACAATACATACAAAGAATAAAAAATCTCACATCTCCAAAATATATCCCACTAAAATTTTAAAAAATCTGCAAATAAACCTAACAAAAAACAAATATCCTATAGAACTAATTGATAAAATTTATATAGAAACATTCACCAACACAACAAAAAATAACACAACTCAATACGAACAATACAGAAGATATTCAATACAATCAAATAATAAAACCTTTCACAAACAGAAAAAAATACTAGAACAGATACCAAACATTAAAATCATACCAAAAATAACAAATAACATAACCAAATCATTAATAACAACCACCAATATAAAAGCAACAAAAAATCAAAACAATAACACAATATCTAATTTCAAAGACATTTGCCAAAAATAATAATATAATTAATAAATAATAATAATAAAGAAAAATGGAACATCACTAGCATAATATATCAAATTCCATGCGCCAATTGTCAACACATTTACACAGGTTAGACAAAAAGACAATTAATAACACGATTAGAGAACATGAAAGAGCACTTAGAAACAAAGATAAAAACAATCATTTAGCAAACCTCTGCATTAATCAAAATCATAATCCAGATTGGAACAAAATCAAAATTATTAGTAAAAAAATAAATTATAAAAAAGACTAATAAAAGAAACCATCAATATTATTTCGAATGAAAAAAAATTTAGCCAAACCATCAATAGAAATTAATAATAAATGGAAATTACTACTAAAAATCTAATATCACTTCCCTTACACTCAACAATCCTGATCACAACAATCAAAATAATCATAAATCACACATTGTATTAGACTACATTGTTTTGTTTTTTTGTTATATCTTACATTCATTCAAAAAAAAACCAAAAATAACTTTAAAACTGCTGATGGGAAAAAAAAATCCCGAAAACGTTATTCTTCAAGATAGTCATTTACATATCACGAATCATCGAACTTCCATCATAGACCCTCTTCATCTGTAACCTGTGTACCTCCCTGTGTTCCTGTAACGTTTCTTCGCTGGTTCTTCGTCTCTTCTATGTTTCTTCTGTGTGTCATCTGATCTTCGATTCTTCATCTCTTCTGTGTTTCTTCTGTTTCATCGAAGTTTCTTCACAAGTCCTGTGTTTCTTTATATTTCGTCCTTAAACTTTTACTCGGGTGTTTTTTTATTGTTTTTTGTTATTATTTATTTTAATTTTATCACATTTTAATTAAAGGAGTGCTATTCATCTTAATTAATAATCAATCTAAGAAGTATATTCACTTACAGTTTGTGTCCACTAAGCAGAAGTTTCTATATCCATATCTGTATTATTACACTACATCACTTTAAACAATATACATATCCAGGGGCACAAATACACACATATATAGATCACAACACCAATATTTCACTTCTTGTGAAGCACACATTAATTCCGATCTGAAGACTGTTCGCTTTGCTTTGATCTACTACCTTATGAGTTCGTTACTTCTCATAAAAATTCATCCAATTCGTAATTACACCCTCCTTTTAACGGATTATACTTTGCAAAATGTATGTCTATTTGTTCGAAACAACCAATGATCCAACCAGATCCCTGTTTTACAAACGTTTCTATTCGATCGTAAATATGTTACATGGATCTTTCACTTTCGCCTGAAATTTCGTTCGGTGTTAAGATTATTCTTGCATCGCTGCAAAAATGTGTTTTGATGGTTCTTGCATCATCTTCAGTTAATGATGGTTTGATCATCGTCAGGGTGATACATAATAGGAATTTTATATGATTGTAAAATTTAAGGATGGTAGTAAAAAGGTGGTTTAGTTCCATCGTCAAGGTCTGAGAATACGTCGCAAATTCGGTTGCGTCGTGACTTCTTTCATACGAGTACCGTGTTGTAAATTTAATGAATGCGCTTTTCGTTAATCGAAAGGAGGAAATCGAAGTAGGAAGATTTTTCGGATTGCGGACATCTGTAGAATGTTTACGTAATTTTTTTTTACTTATACAAGTTACATGGCATTTTTGACATACATTCGAATTATTCGAATTATTCGGTTCTTGACGGCAATACAGACAAACGTGTACGCTCTCAGCGTGTGATTTTTGTACATGTTTTTGTAAATTCCTGTGATATTTATAAGATTGAAACATTGAAACATGTTGGCAACTGAAAAAATAAAAAAACAATAAATATTATAAAAGAAAAAAAAATAATACCAATATTTTAATAATTTTTTTCTTTCAGATTTAGATGTTAAAATTTATTCATGCTGAATTTTTCATGTAATTTTTTTTTTACTACCATAAATTAAAAAAAACAGTTGCTTTTTTTTAACCTATTATTTTCTTCACAAAGTCAAATACATATTTATCAGGGTTCGTAATTTGTGATAAAAAACGAATGATATTTTCTTTACTCCATCCTTGACAACGTTTTATAATGTAGTAACAACAATAATGTCCACAAACTACAGAAAATGGTACAATATTTTCTCATCACTTATGCGACGAACATGTGTTTAAAAATTTTATGATATTATGATTTACTGGTTGCGTACCATACGAATCAAAATACTCGGAATCACCTTTGGTATTACATCCTATTACAATCCAATGCGAAACTCTCTTTGTACTTGGATCTAGAATAACCACCAAATGTTGTCCTCTTTTTCTGTAGGTATGCGATCGCACGGAAACACAACCAAAAAACAATGTGGGCCTGTTTTTTCGAGCAGTTCGTAAAGTTGCTTGGATTTCACTGTTGCAACGTTCGTCTAATATTCTGTTATCACGTTTCGTTCCTTGTGTACTTCGAACAACGACTCGAATTCACCGAGAATGAATGCATTCACGTTACTTGTAAGATATTTCGAAAATTTTAATTCCAATCAGAACACTCCATTTCAAATAAGAGAAATATGAGAACAATCGTCACCACCTTCGTCCGGTGTTAGGTCAAAAATGAATAGTGTCTGTTCACCACTTCCCCATTTATTGTAACTGATTCCATTTGCAAAATTATGAAACGCAACACCTAATCCTGAAAACATGCTGAAATAAGCTAATGCATAATCGTGATTTTCAAAATCCATCGTTAATGCTATGCCGTTGATAACTTTACTATCTACACACAGTGCGAGTGAAGATAAATTGAAATTTGCAAAAGAGAATAGATCCGTTTTGAACTCTCCATTGTATCCATTATGATTAACCATACCGATAATCACTCTCAAAGGTAATTATCCTTGGAAGATGTTCTCGATTTGTGCAGAAGTTGTACGAGAAATGATTATCTGCACTTTCAAATCGGTTCGTCGATAGGCATACTTTGCAGTTGAGGTTGACAGCGCTTTTGCATGAGCTAATAAAATCGATGACGAAGGTTTGACTTTCTTGAAGTATAGTGCAGCTTCTTCGAATACCATCAATGGAGACAAGCCAGCTGTGATACCGTCTTCTGTTACATCGATTGCGAATTGCACGATTAGGTACGAGACAAAATTTTACATCTAACTTGTTCAACAATTATTTAGCTTGCATACACGCATCCGCATGAATTCGTCCGACCAATTCAACAGATTTACTACTGGCAATTTTCGCTTTTCTTTCGGTTTCGTTCAACCACATCGATGCTGAAATTTGTGACTTCTTTGCCTCTTCACCATAATTAAGTAACGTTTGCAAATAACTTTTATATGCATAGTCTTCTCCATTCGCTATCGTTTTTCCATTCAAAAACACATCTACTTGTCCGAGCAGATTACGTTAAGGGTAATATGTGCACTTTCAGCCGCTGAGAAATCCTCGTTGGCGGTTTTTTTTAATTTTAATCTTCAATAAGAGGAGTAATCCTGCTAAATTTAAATAATGATCTACGCTACCCAGTACAAAAAATTCGATCGGAGTACTAGAAGAAAGCGTTGCTAACGGACGAAATTCGACATAATGAGTCTTATCTATAGACAATTGAGTCGGTGGTAACTGAAAGAGTTCTAATGATCTTGAAGACATTCAGCACTATTCGGATGAATGATAGACATGCTTGTCATTAGTCAAATATGGTCTCCTTTTCAAGTTTTCTTCTCTTCGATTTGTTATTGCTTTTTTTCTTGCATCTTTTCTGTCCTTTTCGCTTTAGTTTTCCCTTTCCACTTTGAATTTTTCGGTACAAATCACTTCATGGTTCAAATCACTTCATGGATCACATCACTTCATGGATCAAATCACTTCATGGTTTTTCTGTATTACATTTCAAACCTTCACTACGTCAGAACAAATGTCTCCGTATTTGAAATTATGAAACCTGAGTTTTGTGTCAGAAGTGCATGATATGGCTGCCGTAAAAATATTTTGCACTGAAGAGGCAGACCATAGACGCTAGTATTTTGCTTACCTGTTAAAGGTATCTTTTTTGTTTATATTTTTAAGCCGAACTTAATTGGGATATGTACCATAAAATGATTGTCTGACATATTTCTTACTATCCATACACTAGTGTTTGGTGTTGTGAGCGAAATCATGTTTTTCAACTGTGATGGTGAGGTAACGGATGTTAAAACCTTAACTACGGTGTTGTGTAAAAAATGTTGAGACATTTGACTTTGGAGAATGTTTATCCACGAATGACACCCTGGCTGTCAAAACAGGATATATACTTTGTCACACACATATGACTACCTCAGAACGCGGACGGATTAGAGAGCTTGTAGCTAAGTACTTCCAATACTGTTTGTTGGCGTTTTCACATCAGGCCGGTGCTATGTAACCACGAGAGCCATTGATTTGTTGTTGAAGGATTCAGAATAGCAAGAAGGGTTATCATTTGGTCATAGTTAGTCATAACTATACAACATTTGGGATAAAGGAGGCTTTGCCATAAAGGAGTACTACCAGCCCTGTCGTGAATAGATTCACACGCGGTTGCGGAATTACAACCGTACAATACCATAACAGTAATGTGTGACAGTGTCTGGTAATTTAGGGAAATGCATGTAATGTTTTCAATCTTTAGATAAGAAACCAATCAACCAACCAACCAACCAACCAACCCACCAACCAACCGAACGAAACTTTTAATTTTTTGAACATTATGACTTAATGAATGAATGAATGAAATTTTGGCTGAAAAAATCAGTATATGTACGCATGCAGAATCAGTGAAAAATCACAAAAACTTTTTAGCGTGAACAGTTATTGTATCAATTGCCACCTTAGATGCCGGTGGTTGCGGTGTATGTTATATTTGAGCCACATGGTTACCCCTAGCACGCATATTTGACGAAATGAAAGACATTAACGAGGCGAAATACTTGTGAAACTAATGGAGAAACGTATTTCACATAACCCAGGTGTTAATCACATAACCTATGTGGTAATCACAAAGACGTTATAGCGTGGATTACTGTAAACGTTTAACATAACAGATGACGACTTAGATGTCAACCAACTCGGTAAGTGTACTATTTGAAGTACCGGGGAAAACCAGGGTGCAGACATGAAAACAATTTAGCATAAACATTTATCATATCAGATGCCGGTTTAAGTGATAGTAACTCCAGTGAACCTTATACTCGAGCAACGTGGTTACCTCTTGCCCACTCGAATATGGCAAAATGAAAGACATTAATAATGCGAAATAATAGCAAAACTAAAGGGAAACATTTCACATAACGTGGCTGGAAATCACAAAGAATTTTTAGCGTGGCTTAGTGCGAACGTTTATCCCTGTCAGATGCCTGCTTAGATGACATCCAACGCGGCCAATGTCATGTTTGAGTTATGTGGTCACCATAGC
>JAHWFO010019845.1:247377-298989 GCA_023313115.1 Rhysida immarginata | reverse complement strand
AGTGCGAACGTTTATCGCATCAGATGCCGGCTTAGATGTCATCCAACACGGCCCATGTAATACTTGAACAATGCAGTAACCATTGCGTACTTATTTCTTGAAAAAAGAAACACTTTAACGTGGTGAAAAATCAGTGAAACTAAAGGTGGGGGCAACCCGTATGAACCAAAAACAAACGTATTTCATGCCTGTCAATCATAGGTCAGTCTGGAACCAAAAGTCGTAAACAACTTTTAATGACATCATAAATTGTAAAAAACTCCGGTAAAAAAAAAAGGAAAACGAGTTTTGACCTTAACATTATGTGTATAACAGATTAAAACGGGGAATGACCGAAATAATGCGGCCCTAGGATCACAGAGAAACGAACTCAGACCATCACTCAACCAGTGAATGCTAACCTGATGTTCTACCCACTGGACTGTTTAGGGCACACAGTCAAGTAACAGCAAAATGTCATAGTAATATTCTAACCTAAATTTAACGTAGAGCACGTATAGAATAATACCTATATTACACTATCCCTGTACGCCCTAAAAAAAGAGTAAACATTGATGTGAGTGGGATAAAATTATTTAAAATACAAACAACAAACTGAACAATCAGAACATGGAAATCATAGAGAGTAGAAGAAAATTAAACATACGTAATGAGAAACGGTGTTTATAAAGTTTGCGATGCCAATCCGCTAATTCAGCAGCCCGGGATTATCAGTAGTCAACCGAAACAATGTACCAACAAAATTTACCGAGAGGCAGAGTTTAATTAGCCGAATAACCCATGAAACTAATGAGGCAACATATTTCACATTCCCTAACTGGAAGACACGACTATTTTTTAACAAGGATTACCTCAAAACGCAGTTAGTAGGGGAATTGCAACTCTGTTCATGCCAAACACCGTACACCCAACACCCTAGTAGCTGAGAACAGTTACGTACAAATATATTAATAAGAACCTGCGGCTTACACCTTTACATATACTGCTGAAATAACAACAGCAAAGAAGATAAAATATCCTAATTTTCGTCCCAAAAGTAAAAAGAATAGCTGAATTGAAGAATTGACAACTGTGTTTAATTAATTTCAGGAAAGGAATCTTTTAACAATATCAGTTAATCTGCTGCAGGCGAAATGTATAGACAATATTAGAACAAATACACACGCAATCGACTAGTGAACAGTAACATTATCAACGTATTTGAACGTTACCAACGCGGTGAGTAAATGAAATCATCAAAAAAATCGGAGAAAATTAAAAAGAAGAGGTGCGGGTGGTTGTCTTAACCAGAATGAACCCTAACATTAATAGGAAAACGTGTATTTGAACTACGACTTAGCCTACAACACCCTTACTGCGCCCTGTTGTCGGTGAGAAATCAGCACAGAAAAACAGAATAAAATACGTGCAAGTGTGACTTGTGTCAAAAGAGAAACAGAATTGTAGCATAAACATTGTATAATTGTATACGTTGACAAATACCCGAGGAAAAGATGTAATTTAGCATTTAAATTTACAAGATATCAAGGAAGAAGAAGAAACTTTGAAATACAGAGAGAGAGAGAGAGAGAGAGAGAGAGAGAGAGAGAGAGAGAGAGAGCTGAAGATAAGGTTAACTGTAACGAATTGAAACAGCGAGAAATGCTGCATTTTTAATGATCACAGCAAAATCATTTCAGACATATATTAGTAACGAGAAACCCGTATAACCTCAATTGTGTTGAAAAAGGAAAATTTGTAATTTTAAACACACGATTTTAGCTTAAATTCACATAAAACCATCAACTCAGTAAGAGGTAGGGTCTGTTGGCTAACAAAGGACTCACTGAAAGACAATTTTCTTTTTACAAACAGACTCTCATGGGCTGAAACGAAAGAATAACAAACAGTAAATTGATGTTAAAGAGAACGAAAAAAATTTGATTAAACAAAATTTCAGCCGAAAGAGTAACAAGGGCCAAAACGAATGCAACTGCATCTAGTCAAATAGAGTCATCGTTGGATAGATAGCACCAGTAGTCGGATAATAGTGAGCCTATCATTACATTAACCCTTCTTAGCCATCAGAGCAGTGTGTTGCTCAAAGCAACCTACGGAGTTCACAGCCGAACGTTGGAATTGTTTGAGATGATTCACTATGCGCTTGCCACACCGAGTGCGGGAAGAAATTAGGAGGAGGAATGTGTAACTGGCTGAGCGACCTGCTTATACAATAGACCTATGAGTAACTAAAACCAAACGAGGAAAAAGAACACTACAAACGCTCACCTATCTTACAATTACGCTGTCTTGTCTACTAACAAAACTGTCCAAAATAACCAAACAATAGAACAAAAAAGAGTAATGAAGCCCGCTTTATTAAGTGACAATATTGACCTATACCCCCTCAAAAATGTGAACTTAGTAATACCTTAAAAGTGAAATTTGCAATTCAACGTTTAATATGCAATGCAGATAAACTTAGAAAATTTAACATTTGCACGAGCCTAAATACATTAAAAGTAAAGTCAGAATTTTGTTTTATTTTATTTTATTTTATCTTATTTTATTTTATTTTATTTTTTAGTACGTCAGTTAAAATTATAGGGAATAAAAAGCAATTAGTAAAATAGTAACTAAAACTGAAACAACCTGCAAACTTTTCATCATCATCATCATCAATATTTTTTGTAACTAGCTGATATACCCGGCGTTGCTCGGGCTCTTTTTTTGATGAAAGTTTGCAATATCTGTATGGAAATATACAGTAAAAATTAACAGAAGGACCAGAAGGAGGGACGACTGGTCAAGCCAGAAGCTGGAAGTGGTCTGTCTGAAATAAAAAAAACAGTAACCATGGAAAGAACATTAACATTAGTGGGACACACATCCTCGTGATCACAAAAATTATTCGCGAGGGACAACTAGCTGCAGACAGTGATAATCACGTGGAGATTTTTTAATTAACGTTTATTAAAACAATATATACTCAACAATCACTGTCTGCAAAACAGTAAAAAAAAACTTCAATAGAAAAAATATAATAATTAATTACAAATAAAATTTTATCTATATTTACATAAAAAATCTGAGTTTTTCCCGAACACATATTAAAAATACAAACAACATAACTGTTAGCTACAACAATGATGATGATTCCATTGAACAACAATATTTTAAACGTTATAGTTACCAATCTCAATCACAGTATTTAGTAGCGCATGCACAGTACTTATTACATCTGATTACTTGGCAATAAGTGAGACTTGGATGAATGTAGGTGAACCTGTACATATACTGTAGATGGAATCGAATTGAGGACACAATTGAATGAGTCTGGTTGTATTAGATCCGATGCACTCACCAAACATAGTGTAATAAGTTATAGGAAAGCAGGCGGTGTTGCGATCTTCAGAAATATTAACTCTTTAACCGAATGCAAACATACAATGATAGGCGGGTCAAACTATAGACGACTGATTGCCGCTGGTATGGGTAATATTTGTATGGTTAAAGTGTGGTGAGATTTATACTAGGCATTGTTTAAAATAAGCCTAATGTGTCGATATCTGATATGGCAATGTTGTTGTTCAGCGTGATGATGAAATATTCACCAGCAACTACACCTATCAAAGACAGCATGGAGGTGGATACTGATGTGCCAGTTATAATATTTGGAGACTTCAATGTAGATGCTATATTAAACTTACAGCTTTCGGCTTTGTGAAGAAACGTTTCAATTTAGATTACATGCCCATCGAATCACCTACTCCATTGGGTGGCAATACTACAGATTTGATATCGATTCTAGTCTGTTGACATTAGTATCATACTTCTCTTATCACAGACCACTGATTTGTAAGTTGTGAATGCCTTATAATTAAGGTCCGGTTAAAAATAAAAGTGTGGTTAAAAAATTATGATATATTGCAAGTGTATTAGCAGCTAGATCATTTTATGTCAGAAATTAAAATTTTTAAATTGTGTTGTACAAAATGATTTCTTTATCGCCATGTAGCCACAAGACGTATTCTACGACTTAATTAGCCCCGTACAATTTTTTTTTAAATTTTTTTCTTTTCTATTTGTTATTTTGAAATGGATAGACTAATCCATGCTTCTATAAGGCCAATATTAGATTATAGGGTTATCTTTTGGGGAAGCTCAAAAAAAAAAAATGAATTTACAACGAATAACAGTTGCTTATAATAAGGTCATCCAAACAGCTTTTGGACTAACTAAGTATGAATCGATGACAAGATGTTGCTCAATGTATAAAATACCGAATACAGAGACATTCCGGAAAAGTGGCATGGTCGCAGAATTGGCAGATTCGATGCGTAGTGAAAACCACCCCGCTGCGTTTATACGATCGTGGCTGTGTATTACAGAAAAACATCGTAAGAATATGTAAGGGAAAATCCTGGTACCAAATGTGACATCAAATTTTCGTGACCAGCATTTCCCTTACAATGCTATTAAATATTGGAATGACCCCCCGTTCGATTTGCGTTGTCTTGATCTTGACTGTAAAGCTATCGCATGTACAAAATCGTGTTATCATTTTAGAAAACAACTAATTTGTTTTTTACACTGACGCCAACAATTGAGCTTACTTTCTGGTAAACTCGTTAATGTTTATTGATTTTCTATCATACAATTTTATTTATACACCTTTTGGTATGCTGACATTAATAATAATAATAATAATAATAATAATAATAATAATAATAATAATAATAATAATAATATTAACAATAATCCCAATGCAATTGTAGGAGGCAAATAGTGGAGATGTTTTTCTACAAACTGAACGAACATGCCCTTATATCCTTCGTTATCGAGCAGTTAAAAGCCAGTTCTTATTGACCTGCAGCAGTTGCTGGAGATGACGATTAAGGAGTTCATGACCACACGATGGCATGTGGTCTGAGAAGGAACAAGGAAAAACCTCCATTGATATAGCTGAACCAGCAAACACACTGTCGGCCAAAAAAGATCAAGACGTGTTGACACATTGGGTCCTTGATTTTAAGTGTACCCACTATGGTCACCACGAGAATGAGCCTTCTACAGATCAAATAATGCATTTTGATGGCACAGATTACGCACATGTCAAGACGAGAAGATGTTATTAACGTCTAGATGACAGTTAAAATCCCCAGAAATCATTAAAGAAATTGATGTACACAAGAAATTCAATAGTTTCGTTTCTCTGCTAATACACATTCCGCATACACATTAGGCAATCAGAATTGAACCGTTGATGTCATAATGCCTAACGAGATTACCCTGCACTTGTAGTCGCACATTTAATTCGACACCTGAAAGGAGGGGTTGAAGATGAAAGTAGCAACCCCTTTCCCAAATAGTGATGAAGAGTTAATAAAAAATTGCCCTTGCAGAAATTGTCTTCAAAAGCCGGGTAGATCAAACCATTGTTGTGAAGAGGAAAGCTTCACCTCTTGAAGCAGAAGAATGTCCGGCCTGTACAAGACAATGAAAGTCAATAATACCAAATGCGTAGCCCTTTCAGACCCGAAATTTTTTTTTTATTGCAGAATTTTTTTTCTTGCTTGAAAACTGCTAAATAACATGTGCTAATGATAAAAATACAATAATTTAAAATTGCGATTTACGACAATATATCACCCACTCACGTCCATCACAATGGATATGGGTGTCTTTAAAAAAATTTTTATAATGTAATAACCTAATAGAAAACCTAGAAAAAATACAAATATGTAAAAAAATACTTGCACATGAATTTAAGAGCCATAAACATAAAAATCATGTATGCCCATTGTAATGGACGCAGGGACTGAAAGGGTTAAAAGAGGAACCAAGGGAACGCATGTTCAGTGAGATGACCTTCACTGAGGAATTACGTTGCTGGTAGCTGACCCATATCTGAAGGAGACTGGAACCTCGACGATGAAGATGGAGGCTCCGAGGTCCTCTGCCTCAGGGAACGAGGAGAAAGATGAGCTGTAATGATGGCTTACACGGGTATCTCAATCAGAAGAAGAAGTAATGCCATTTGGACTTGTTATTGCGTGGACTTTTCACAAGCACTTCCGCTGCGATGGTGCTGCTGACTTTGCCTTACCAGCAGATGATGACACAGAAGCCGGCGTAGGTACACGGACGATTCTCAAGGGCTGCGAAATCGATGAATGCGCTGACGGAGGAAACGGCTGGAAAGTCTTCCTTCCCAAACACCAAATCGGAGCACCCAGAAACGTTCGGATCATCTTCCACAGAGCTCTCCTCCTCTACTAACGAAATGTCACTTGACGGTTGCGGAGCAGGAACGACCTCCCAAACTTCAGGAGGCGGTGGTGGTGATGGCATGACCTCCTTTGGTTCATCAGGAAGAGACGGCAGAGATGATGACAGTTCCACACGCATCCTTCGTGGTGGCGGCGAAGTTGGCACTACTCGAGGCAGTGACGATGGAGCTGCTGTTAATCCATAAGTCCTTTGCGACGTTGGTTTTTGCCACTATACGGGAACATGTATCACTGTTCCTTAGGAGAGGACAGTCTTTCCTGACGTGTGTCAACTTCTTGAAGTACCTAAGGCACTGCCTCATTCCCTTGTAAAACATGAAGACACGTTCTCCGTGCAATACAAGCGAATCGGGAATGTCTCGCTCAATTCTCATATCCAAGAGAATATCACCATTCCTATGAATATCACCATTCCTAGGAGAGTCTGCGTGTTCAGGGTAAGAAATCTTGAGCATATCCCCATAATCGGACATGAAATTCTTCAGATATGACTCTGCCATGAGCAGCGACATATCCCAGATATGGACGGTTAGCATGAAAAAGATGGACGGAGGTTTGTCCAACCTTTATGCTATCGGCAGACACAATGCAGTCTGCCACATTTTTCTGCTTGCAGAGCATCCCTGACTTGGTCGAGAACAGCCTCTAATGGTCCATCAGCCACCATTATAACCATGTTCTCCATGGTTACAAGGAAGTCACAAAAGTTCGGGGGGCACCCAAAACAGGAGTCACTCACAAAAGTTCTTCCCCACGCACTATCACTTGTTCACTAAAAGTCACTTAGTTTTTGGAATTCACTAATCACAATTAGATTTTCTTGGGTTCGGTTCCAGTCGCTTTCTCCCCCAATGGTCGATATCTGAACACTTTCTAACTCATCTGCCCTCATCGCTCTGTTTATTTCCCCTTTAATTAGCTCATTAGCTATGGCAATATGCAGGAACAATGAGAGCGGCTGCCAGCTTTTCTTGCGATTCCGGCATAGTTTATTGTCGGCCGAGGGTTATAACGGTTTCTTTGTTGCCTGGTGGCTTTTGTCTTGTTTACGGTCAGGCTGGCTTACTCCCGCATGAGCATATGACAATCGTTCAGTTTGGCTCCTTTGGTATATTGACTAACCGATGGAATAGGTGAACATTCGTCGCGATGGCCGTAATACACGTAAGACTAGCCGACGGCTTTTCTCAAGCACAACCGATGCATCTCCATGTCAATATTGATGATACCAGGTTAGTCAGTCTTATAAGTCCCTAGGGTTTGCTGAACTCGATCTGGCTGAGTTGGAAATTGTCCATCCAAAATCCTTCTCTCCATAGAGGAAAGTGGCTGATCATACTACGATGCCTTCTAGTCGTTCACTCCCTATTTGCAAGAATTTTTCTAACCAGCAAAATTCTTTAACAATGTGGCAACGTTTTTGAATTCCATCATCCGTGCTCTTTAGATGTCCGCGAGAAGGACCTCTATTCCTGTCATGGCCATGACCTGAACTATTGTTGGAACTCGAATTGAAATATTTATCCAACAGCAGACACTTACTTCAACAATACGAATGTAACGTTTTCAAATTCTTAATTGGAAAGCTAAGGAAAGAAATATTAAATAGAATAGCTTATATATAAAATGCTAGCTCCTCTTGCTCTATGCTCGTTTCCATAGTGATGAGCAACAATGCAACCTTCATTGTTTCCAACAAATGTAAAAACACTGATTGTTAAAATTCAAAATTAGCCTTTTTACAATTAGACCGAAGCGCTCCTTGTGTTAAATTCGTTCAAAACCGTACGGCAAACACAAGGCAGCTTAAGCTAGGGTTCAGCCGTATTTGACATTCCATTTAAAATCTGTCAATATTTCTTTATAAATAAAGTAAAAACATAAACTAAACAAAACTAAAATAATGAATTTCCAAATTAGACATGACATACACACCTTATTTAATAAAATACAACTATACAATCAAAATTCTCCATAAGCAACAATCTCTAACAATCGAAATATCCTACAATATAAAAATTTTCTATACACATTGTAACCTTTCACTTTACCTTCATTGTTATTTTCAAAATTAACTCCATTTCCATTATACGAGAATCTCTGATGATTATTTATGTATCGAAACGTGTATGACAATAAAATGTATGTTCCTTCTATATGGACCCTGCATTTATTTCAACTAACTTATAGCAGCAGAAAATTTATAGAAACCTATTTTTTAAAATTACTTGGAAACAAGCATTTTGGTGGTTATAATACATGTAATCCTGCGATTGTTTGTCGTATGGTTACGCGAAAGTTATTACCGTGAGGCGCTGTTGTATTTCTGCGCATGCGCAGTTCTAATTGTAAAAAGACTAATTCGCAGCCAGCGGAAAAAACTATTGAAAAAAATCTTATTTATTTCGTAGGCTACGGTTCAAAAATATATTGTCGTCATAGATGTTGTATAAGCTACTGACATTTAAAAATAGCACACTAAAATAAACAAATAAATCAAATGAATCTTCAGTAAGTAATTTAGCTATTCTAAATAACGAAATTCATTACATGCATACGATAAAAAAATAATAACATTGAAAGAAAATTTTGAAATTGATTAACAATTCAAGTCACAAGTAGATATCATTAGTTTTTACATTTTAGGATATTCGTTAAATGTACATAGCAATAATTTTTCAGTTGAATAAATTCATAAAAAGAAAAAGTCAGAAAATAGAAAAAAAATCAATCGAATAAAATCAAAAGCAAGTAATATTCTTTTTTTTCATTATCTAATATTCATTAGAAGTATATAATTAATTTTTTAGTTTTAAAATATAGTGGTCGTGCAATATACCCCCAAACAGTCTGGCGAGGAAACTGAGCAATGAGGGAGATAAAAAAAAAAAAGAGAGACCGAAGAGTCATTTTCAATGCAGAGCAAAGTTTACATCTAACAGTGGTATATGTGTTATTGTCTTAGGTTATAACTGTCACATTGACGGTAGTGACTTTGTCACGTTGTAATAAGACGCATTGTGTTAGTATCGATCTCATATTAACAGCGACTTTTTTACTATTGGCAAAACTGTCAATTATCGCAGACCTATCAATTATCACAGGTCTGCCACAGATCAAATATTTTTAAAATAAAAACGAACTTACAGTTTCCATTGTTGCGGTAACCGTCGTACGCCGGGCTTTCGAATAAAATCAAAAGCAAGCGGTGTGTGACGCGAACTGTGGTGGTCCTTTGTAACAAACTTTAGTTAGGAAAGAAAGCCATGTCATTTTTCAAATCCCTGAGTCTTGGGAAAGAATACCGAAATGAGATCCTGGGAGGTTTGGCAGGTGTTCCTTACTGTATGGAATGTTCAGCATCCCTATAAAGCAGTCTTTAGGTGTTGAGCCGCTGTCTCTCTCCACATTGAGAAGGCTCAGTGCTTCGGTATGGCCACATGTACGGATGCGCAAACTGTCTTCCTAGACAGTTGTTATTTTCCAAAGTCGGTGGTCCCATAAGGGATAGGCTTAGATCTAGGTGGCTTGACTACATTCGATTCGACAATGTATTGCACTTGATGGCGGAAAATCTCGAGCGCTGCCCTCGCGACCTTAACGGATAAGCAGGTTTGTAAACTAACATAAGTAAGAAAATATTTTCAGCCTCGCTTTCATATTGACAGCGACTTATTTATTATTAGCAATCCTATCACTTAAATTCTAGCAAATCGTATTATGGTCTCTCCTTAAATTCCAGCGAATCCTTTGTAATATCTTTTACTAGGAAAGTTGCGCCCTACCATTACGATTATTTATTGTCAGAAATCTGCCTCGAAAGGAAGGGCTTGGCCTCCGATCTAGGCGTCTTGTTTAAGACCAATTTGTCATTCACGTCTCACATTGAGTCGCTTACACGCGATATACACTGAGTGGCCAAATTATTATGACCACCCCCTTAATACAGTGTTGGGCCACCTTTCACTCTTATTACTGCTTGCATTCTTCGGGGCATGGATTCTATAAGATATTGGTAGGTTGTAGGAGGAATTTGAGACCAACTCTGAAGAACTGCACCTTCCTGCAGATTTGATGGTGCTGGATCCCGGTGCCTGATGGCCAGTTAGATCTGATACCACAAATTCTTAATGGGATTGAGATCTGGCGATTGTGCAGGCCAACGAAGCAAGGTAAACTCTCCAGCATGTTCTTCGAACCATCTGAGGACGATGCCAGCCTTATGACAAGGAGCATATTCCTGCTGGAAGTATCCATCCCCGTCAGAGTACACCATTAACATAACGGGATGTACTTGATCTGCGACAATACTTGAATAATCTTGGGCACGCACACGTCTGTGCAGAGGAATCAAAGGACCCAAACAATGCCAAGAAAACATCCCCCAAACCATAATACTGCCGCCACCAGCTTGAAGTGTTGTGGCGATGCAGGTGGGGTCCATGCTTTCGTGTTGTTTTCTCCATATTCTAACCCTGCCATCTGCATGATGCATTTGAAATCATGACTCATCGGACCACATGACCCTTTTCCATCGGACCACATGATCCTTGTGCTCCTTGGCGAACTGGAGACGTCTGCTCTTGTTCAAGGCTGACAGTAGAGGCTTTCGAGCTGGTCGGTCGGTTTCCATAGCCTAAACGATGTAATGAGCGGCGAACAGTTCGTTCAGAGGCAGTCACAGTTTGTCCTTGATTAAGATTTGCCGCTATTTGACGCACTGTTGTTCTTCTGTTACCCTGGACAACTCTGACCAATCTCCTTTCAGCTCGAGCATTGAGGAGCCTGTGACGACCACACGTTTGACATTGAGAGCCGTTTTTTTGCTTGGTAGTCCATTCTCTGTAAACATTAATAACTGTGCTCTTGAACACTTCACAAGTTCAGCTGTTTTGCTGATACTGGTTCCGACACTGCGCGCGCCGACGGTCATCCCGCGTTCAAACTCAGTTAAATCATGTTTTTTGCCCATATCGTCGCCAAAAACACAGTGCAACTGATGGTTCACCTCACCTGCATTCCCTTTTTATAGCTATCTAGCCTTCTAGTGGCAGCGCTGTCAGGTGGTCATAATAATTTGGCCACTCAGTGTATGTCCCAGGCTTGGAATTTTGAAAAGACTGACCAACTCTTTTTTTCAAAACCTTCTTCTTTTATCTGTTATATAAAAGTATCATTCTTTCTAAAGCTGTTGTACTGTCTTTGGATTTGGTGCAGTGGCTGTACGCAGAAAGTGACCTTTTTGTGTCGTAAATTACGTATTTTAAAAGCTTTTTGTTGGCGAAATTTCCTTTGTACAAACCAACTGTGACGGACCCAGGATCCAACTAGTGCAGTCGTTTGCTCCAAAATATCCACTCCCAAATAAGAATTAGTTAGAACCTGGCCGCTCCTTCCGTTCGTATTTCTGAACAGGTAGCCGAGGTTTTGGATGGTTCGACCCGGTCGGGAAAGTGCACCGGGGTTTCGATACTTTTATTTAGAGAGACAATTGAAACTATTCTTAATTATTAAAACAACACACATTTATTCAATAATAACAACATGATATACAATTAATAAAAGATAAAATTATTTAAAAGTAAGTTTAAATGAAATGGCTTTAAATCTTTAAACAAACAGTTACGGTAAATTCTTTACATCTTTAATATTCAAAGATATCTGGAATTAATGTTTATCAGGTTATGTTCTAACAAGGAAAGTTAAAATTCTTAAATCTCCGCGATCAACATTATTCCTTTAAATAAGAACTACTTAGAATTCTCTCAGTTACTTTTACAAAAGATAGATGTTACTTCAAACACTGCAAGTAAAATATATTTCCTTTTAACTTTACAAATTACTACTCCATTTCTCGCATCAAGTTAAAAGTTAATTAAAACAAGGCTTTCATGAAATAACATTTTAACAAGTTAATAAGTTTTTTGTGACCATATGATATTGAACATGAGAGGAAGTATACACATCATTACCCGTTCTTCATGCCGTCGTCGTCGTCGATGCTCGTAGCTCGCAGCGGTGAATGGCGGGGGTGGCGTGATTTCTTCTTCGATGGGCTCCGCGAATAAATTAACTAACTGTAGGCTTAATTGATGATAATATTCATAATAATAGTCACTGTTTTATTGAATTCTCAATAGGGAATAATAAACTGGTACTAAAGTAAAGGATGTTCTTTAGTGAAAGTGTTTCATTCTAGGAAATATAGCGACTTTGTCGTAGATTGCTTCATCTTCTCTCATCTTTCTTGACGAACTCACCAAGCTCCTCTCGAAAACTCTCAAAACGTCAGGCTCTCTGTAGATCTCGCAAAGAACTGCTAATATCCCTCTAAAAATTGTAAAGGGACGCCGCTCACTGACGGTAAAATAATCATCGCTGATTGGATAAAATTCAATAGGTGCTCAAGAGTTGAAAGACACGGCACAGAGCTCGCTATCGAGGAGGAGAGGGGGGGGGGGGAATAGGGTGAAAAGATGATCTCCACTCAACTCGACAGAACTAACTGTAAATTAACGCGCCGCTGTCAACCAACTCCGATGATAAACAATACGTTCGTTCGGTTAAAATATTGAAACTATTTTAACGGTTTCAAGTAAAATTTGCTTTATAACAAAGTTACAAAATCGTCACAAGCTGTTATTAATCTACATAATAGATCATTATTGTTCTTTAACGTTAGAACAATACAAACAGAGGGGGCGGGTCGCCACATAACTGAACTTTTTGAAAAGATTTTTGATTTTAATAATATAGACCTCTTATCGATGGACATCATGCGTGATGTCATACGTTGATGCGTGCGCATCCTGGGAGGCAAAGTAAGAGGAATGTGCCATAGCGTTCGTGCTAAATCATGGCTGTGGCTTTAAAAATAAGTTTTGTGGACGCATTGAACGTCATGAATTATTTTACAGCTCTTCCTCCTGAAGAAAAAAATAATTATCTACACAAACTTACGTTAAAAAATGGAGGTAATTTACCTGATCCGTATTGCATTCCCGACAGTGAATGGAAGGAAGATAATACATGCTGGCCGCAAGTCGAATGGCCTGATATCTACACATACTTAGATGATACTCCAACACTTTTACTCACGAGAGCTTGAAGGTATAACTACTATTTTTCTGGACATGTCCAGGTAGTTAAATTCCATGGAAATAATAACACCTCTGAGTTCTGGTTTTTGAAAGCTCAAGTGCTCCCAAGCCAAAGACAATCGGCCAAGGAAATGTACGAAGCATGTGTTTGCGTTCATACAGAAAAATGTTACATTTTGAACTACAAACTGCACTTGCATAGCCGGGTAAGTTTTAAGTTGTTTTTTTTTTTACTTATATCTACAAATAGTTAATAAATAAGAGGCCGATCACCGCGCAAACTTTTAAATGGGCACCAGAACGGAACCACTCATTGCTAATCTTCAAAATAGAGTGCATCATGTTCGATGGTCTTCATACAACGATCAGCCAGTTGGCGGATGCCCTCGCGAAACCACTCCTCCGGTTTAGGGGCGAAAAAGTCACATGCGGCATCTTCAATCTCACTGACATTGGCGAAGCGCCGTCTACGCAGGAACTGCGCCATGGACCAGAAGAGATGGTAGTCTGAAGCTGTACGCTGGATGTGGCAGAATCTCGATGTGGATGGAGGTTTTCCAGCCGTTGATGACATACCTTCACCCGTTTTTTTTTAAATGCAGTTCGGCCGTTTGGAATACTATAAAAAGGCATTCCAGGACATAAATTTTGTCTATTTGCACACACAACTGCACAACAGCTTGAAGGCAATACTATAAAAAAACAAACGTATTTGCAATGGAAAACGATCGAAATGAGCTAGCAACAACAGCAAAGGCAACAATCGTTTCACTTACCAGGATGCCCGCGCACAAAATATGTGTGACGTTATGTCAGCGTTTATTTGTAAACATTGTGCGAGTCTATTGTTAAAAATTTTTTTTTAATATTCTTTTGGGCATCTATCTACAGTTTTATTCCGATCTTGATGAAATTTTGCATACTTGACCTTCAAAGCATAAGGAAGGTGTCACGAATATTTGAGTACGCAGTGGAAGAAATTTACAATCTAAAATAATAACAGCATTGTATTCATATCATTAAATTTTTATTTACAAGAATTCGTAAAGAAAAGTTAATAAAGTACAAAAGCAAATAAATGACTAGAAATTCCTCTCTTTAAGGGATTAGAATTCTTTAACATATCCTCTAACACGAGGAGTTATGTTAACTAGACATAATCCTTCCATGTTCAATATCAATAAATTGGAACCTGAAAATTATACAAATAGATTTGTCTCTTGAGAATTACGCAATTAAGAGACGGGCAAAGAGGACTAAACAATGTCCAGGATAAACCACGGACTGTACAAATAATTTTAAATGGCCTACAGTAGTAGAAGTCACGTTGGCAACAAACACTGATCACAATGACGATTTAACAAGGTTGAGGCTTGGAGGATTTTAAAAGTAAAATTTAAATGCTGTACACGGGACTCCTTCCCCAGAAAACAGCGACGCAAGGGCGTTTAATGACAGAGGATGCATTTGTATCTACTATGTGATTTATATATGACACCTAGATCCTATTGAAGATAGGCCTCTAATCCCCAGGGCATCAGCACTAACCACGTTGTGGAAGAAATCTCTGGTCCTTCGGTGATTCCCCGGCGTGTGGGCGGTCGTATCCAACTCGGTAATGCCTCGAGTAGCACTAAGTTGCGGGATGCCTAGCCTTGCGAGAGAAACTCCTGAAGCCACAATTCGTGAAGAATGCCTTGGTTTCCGACAATGGCAACGTTGTTCGTATTCTCTTCTAACACTTTGGAGAACGGCACGCTGTAGTTGCTTGTCGGGCTGACTGCATTCGATATCTCACTGGTAAGGACATGTTGGGTTGGAGCTCCTGCTCACGCCGGCTGGTTTCCAATTTCCTTGTTTAAGCCTGCATTGGAATCAGACGAGAACAGTTTATTACGCAGCGACTGCGATGAGACTTCGCTCCTAATTTCAGTGTCCCTGGATAGACGCACGCACAGCGTGTCAGCTGCTGAGGCACTTGACGAAGCACTCGTGTTCATAAAAATCCACGTCTCCGAATATTCGAAGCAATGTTTGCTTCGGAAACTTGTATGAGTGTCCTCTTGTCGAGGAGGTTGCTTTCTTGACCTTCTCGGTTTGGCTGGATCATGCTTTCTATCTCTCTTTTCACTTTCCACTCCACAAGTCTCGTATTTCACGCCTTTCCGCATCTTCCCTTCATTTCCGTGTAACGGAATCTTGTTCATCTGTTGCCACAACGACATGCATTACACTTATTAATATTATAATTATCGCTTATGGCAATAGATGGAGCCTGAACACTACGTTTTCTGCGTTCCTCGCGCTGTGATGGACCCCGATCGCCCGTGTTCTTGTTCACAATACCTGTGTGACATCCTCGCGCAGTTTTACCTGCGATAAATTTGCCTGGTCCTTGTTTTTATTACTGGCTTTAGCTGAAAAATAACGTGATAACGCATCCGCGACCATATGATGTGCCTCAGAACGACATCAAAGTCAAGTATGAATTGCAGGACGGTCGCTTGCAACCGTGTTAGCTTAGGCTGAGTTAGCAGGTTGTATATGATTGTCGGTACTTGTTGGAGATAATGTCTCCAGCACCTGGCTGCATGAGCGACCACCAGCAATTCTTTCACATAGATAGAGTGATGTAGTTCCTCGGGTCTAAGTCGCCGGGACTCGTATGCAATAGGCAGCAGTTTGTTTTGATATTGCTGCATGGCTAGTGCGCCTATCACGTCTTCCGACGCATGCAATGTTTTGTTTTGTCGAAGATTTTAAGTTTGGGAGGCTGCATAAAAAGCTGTTTCAACGTTTGAAAAGCTTTTTGCTGGTGAGTCCCCCACTTAAACCGGACCCCTTTTTGTAATAGCCCAAAAAGGCACGGAGCTACCTTGTATTTTTGGAACGCGGCCATGACCGAACAGCCTTAACTAGACACTCTTCGCATTCTTTATCATGCTCCGAGAAAGTGAACCCCAAATAATTAACTTTCTTAACTCCGAAGGTGCACTTAAGAAAGAAACGATGTTGTTGAAGGCATTGTAATACTGGCCGCGAACGCTTACGCAACTCCTTCATAGTACGACCAAATACATGCACGTTATCGACAAATACGACTGCTTCTTTGTTAAGAATGCTCAGTAAGGCCTCATTTATTGCCTTTGTGAAAGTGAATGTTGCTCCTTTGAGTCCAAAAGGCATAACTTTGAACTCAAAAGAACCAATGGGGGTTTTGAACGCCATATAACGAATGTGCGCGGGCTTTACTCTAATTTGATGGTACACTTGAACTACGTCTAGCTTAGTAAAATAACGGGCTCCTTTCAAATGGCCAAAAAGCGCACCCGTGCGCAGAATCGCGTAGTTATTTCCATGCGTCATCTTGTTTAGGTTTCGGTAGTCCACACATGTGCATAGCGTGCCGTCTTTCTTGAGTACGAAAAGCACTGGCGACGCAAATGAGGAAGTAGATCGTCTTTTAAGGTGCTTACCTAGAAGCTGATTGATTGTCTTTTCTAACTCCTTTAACTCGTCTTTAGACAATGGATAGAGGGGCGAGTTGAATGGCGTAAATGTCTGTTCTAGTGGTATCTCGTATTGAGTACCTCTTCACGGAGGTAGACTTGGCAATTCTTCGCGGAAGAGGACTTTAAATTCTTTTAGTAAGGGCTGAAAAGAGTAATGTATATCGTTAGTAGGTTTGTCTTTGCTATCTTTCACTTTAGCAATTACAGCAAATACCGGTACCTGGAGTTGCTGCACTAGTATATTGCACAAGTCGGTGGCTGACATCAGATTAATTTCATCTTGTTGACATTGTGGCAACCATAGCTTCTTTTCTCCTGATACCACCACACAACGTTTGGTGACCAATCACAGAAAACTTTATTGTTTTCTATCCACTGCGTCCCCAATATCACTTGGTAATTCCGTACAGGCATTACGTTAAAATTTAATTTAGTTTGGTATTTACCACTTGTTACTGGGACGTATAAAACAGTCTTGGGAATTGCAATGGTGCTCCCGTCGGCAAGCGCCGCTGCTTTGTTTTGATCCGCGATGTTTTAAAGTCTTAAATTAAGCTGATGGGCTAATTTTTCATCGAGATAATTCTCGATAGCGCCCGCCTTAGTGTCTCGGCTAAATGCTTAACAAAAGCATTGCCTTGAGAGGCATGCCCTGCATATTTATTAAGAGTTGGTGGGATGTGTACATCCCGCCCCAAGTCTAAATAGAAGGGAGACATTTTGGTAGTTTCTGATACTGCTGAGTTGATTGCCATCTTGGCTGCCGCCAGAAACTCGTCCCAATCATCTTTCTCAACATTTAGAAAATTTCTTAGAATCTGCGTAACTGTCTGATTTGTTCGCTCGGATTGGCCATCTGATTGGGGATGGTAGGCGCTGCCGAACTTCAGCGTCGTACCTAGAACTTTAAAAATATGTTTCCACAATGCCGATTGAATTCGGACATCCTGATCGGATATACTGGCTTGCGGAAAGCCGTGTATCTTAAACACGTGATCAACTAAAAGACGCGTGTTTCCTCAGAGGAAATAGTAGTTTGGCAAGGGAGCAATCTCACTCTCTTGGTGAGTTTAACTGTCACTGTAAGTAACGCGTCATAACCTCTTTTTGTACAAGGAAGCAGCATAACGTAATCGAGCCTCACCATATGCCACCGCTGCGGCGGTATTTCGATAGGCTGCAGATTACCGCATGGCTTTTGACGCGGTACCTTATTGACCTGGCATTTTTCGCACGCGTTGACAAATTTAGTAACATCGGATGCCATCCCCACCCAGATATAGGCTTCAGACACACTCATGATAGTCTTTTAAATGACAAGATGACCTGCCGTCGCTTCACTATGAAGTCGCGCAATGATGGCTTCAGTAATCTTTTTAATCTGAGGGATGACTAACTTGATTCTATGGTCCATCCGCTTGTATAGCAACCCTTGATCTGTAAAATATGGAGGTACCGGCATGTTAATACGCGTTTTAGTAAACGGATCCTTAGCGTATCCTTTTTTATTCTGCTCTTTCAACGCGGGATCATTTTCCCATACTGATTCAATAGCTGCTAGGGACATTCCTCTCTCTTTGACCTTATCTAGTCATTTTAGCTGGCTGCTTGCACTGCCCCAATGCCTTATCATCTTGTTCTTGGCCCAGTGCAACCTCTGCATAATGCATAGCCAACTCTAGTTTATCCGGCGCCTTTTCTTGTAAGAAACAACTAATGTTCTTGGGAAATGCTCTAACGTCAATTTGGACCAGCTGCTGTTCACTACAGCTCTTTAACTGGTTGGCTAAAACTTTAAACCGGTCAAAGTTTTACTTATTAAAAGCTGTTTTCATCAGAATATGGTAAACCGTTTGTTCGGTACTACTTTCCTTCTTTCGTCTGGCCATACCTGATAACGAGAAAAATTAGCTGCAACCTCACTAGCCCCCCCCCCCCCCAAAGTAATAAACTATTTTTACCAACTATAGATTAGATAATTCGTAAGGCCTAGTAAATTAGCAACAGACGTGCAACAATGGCGAAGGGTAATTAATGGTATGGATATAAAGCGCACATAAACCCATAAACACCCTTTCCCTCTGTAACGCAACCAACAAACATGAAAAAAAATAACTACTGCCAAAGCAAGGAATTTTTTTAACTGATTACAGTAGGCTCAAACGACGTCTGCTAAATGTTGCCCGTAAGTGAAGAGGAAAAAAAATAATTGTCAATTGTGAGTTCGGTGAATGCCAACCAAGAAAATTCCTATTTAACTTTTTTTTTCTTGAAATGCGTGCTGGAAGCCAGGTACTCCCACTGACCAGGAAAGAAATGCTCTGCTAACATAAGGGTAAATTATGATATGGCTACAAAGCTGTCGCGAATATTTGAGAAGGCAGTGTAAGAAATTTAGAAACTACAATAATCACAGCAACGTCATATCATTAATTTTTTATTTACAAAAATTCGTAAAGAAAAGTTAATAAAGTACAAAAGCAAATAAATGACTAGATATTCCTCTCTTTAGGAGATTAAAATTCTTTAACATATCCTCTAACACGAGGAGTTATGTTAACTAGACATAATCCTTCCATGTGCAATATCAATAAATTGGAACATGAAAATTATACAAATAGATTCGTCTCTTGAGAATTACGCAATTAAGAGACGGGCAAAGAGGACGAAACAATGTCCAGGATAAACCATGGACTGTACAAATAATTTTAAATGGCCTACAATAGTAGAAGTCTCGTTGGCGACAAACACTGCTCACAATGACGATTTAACAAGGTTGAGGCTTGGAGGATTTTAAAAGTAGAATTTAAATGCTGTACACGGGACTCCCTCCCCAGAAAACAGCGATGCAAGGGCGTTTAATGACAGAGGATGCATTTGTAGCTCCTCTGTGATTTATATATTGCACCTAGATCCTCCTGAAGATAGGCCTCTAATCCCCAGGGCATCACCACTAACTATGTTGTGGAAAATATCTCTGGATCTTCGGTGATTCCCGGCGTGTGGGCGGTCGAATCCAACTCTGTAATGCCTCGAATAGCACTAAGTTGCAAGATGCCTGGCCTTGCAAGAGAAACGCCTGAAGCCACAATTCTTGAAGAATGCCTTGGTTTCCGACGATGGCAACGTTGCTCGTATTCTCTGCCAACACTTTGGAGAACGGCACGCTGTAGTTGCTTGTCGGGCTGACTGCATTCGATATCTCACTGGTAAGGACTTGTTGGGTTGGAGCTCCTACTCACGCCGGCTGGTTTCCAATCTCCTTGCTTAAGCCTGCATTGGAATCAGACAAGAACAGTTTATTACGCAGCGACTGCGATGAGACTTCGCTCCTAATTTCAGTGTCCCTGGATAGACGCATGCACGGCGGGTCAGCTGCTGAGGCTCTTGACGAAGCGCTCGTGTTCATAAAAATCCACGTCTCCGAATATTCGAAGCAATGTCTGCTTCGAAAACTAATATGAGTGTCCTCTTGTCGAGGAGGCCGCTTTCTTGACCTTCTTGGCTTGGCTGGCTCGTGCTTTCTATCTCTCTTTTCACTTTCCACTCCACAAGTCTCGTATTTCGCAGCTTTTGCGCATCTTCCCTTCATTTCCGTGTAAAGCTCTAGATTAGGAAAGTACGGCAAACTTCGTCGTCTGCTAAGAAATTCGCCATTGTTGGCCCAGTTGGCCCTATCAAGTGAGGTACGCTTCCTCTAAAATTCGGCTTAAATGCATCCTTTTCGCAAATTTTCTTATTATTATCGTCTGGAAATATAACTGACAATCAGTAAATTCTCTAACTATTGATTTTTCTTTAAAATTTGTTTTCAATTATAATTTTTTACATGTAAATAATGATAACGTTGAGGCAGTTTAATGATAACCAGATTAAGTTTTTAGTTGATTTTCACTTTATTTATTTATCCTTAATAAACGATTTACATGTAATTAATAAATTTTAAAAAACACTGTGTGTAGTTTTTGTAATTTTACTTATCAAAATATAATTTTATAAATTTTTATTAAAATATAACTTAATAAACTTTTATCAAATTAATTTTTATATTTATATCAAAAATTTCACTTTACCAATTTTAATTTTATTAAATTATAAAAATCATTAAATTATTAAAAAAAGTATAATTATAATTATAAAAATATCAAATATAATTTAATAAAATAGGAACTATTAAATTTAAGTTTTTGATTTAAATATAAAAATTATTTTGATAATTATAAGTTGATAGAAAATTTTAAAAAATATAATTTGGAAAAAACTATCCATTTGATGACAAAAGAAATTACAAAAAAATAACTACACATGCAATATATTTTGAAATTTATTCATTTATGGAGGTTTATAAAATTGACGTTAAAAATCTACCCAAAACTTATATTTAAAATTTTCTAGATTTTTTTTCACCCAAACAGCAAATTTTCGCTATTCAATTTCATACGTTATATATTCAAGTTTAACGATGAGTGATAATTACCTTCGCTAAAATAAGATGAAAATAACATGGACGTGTTATTTCAAGTTTTGCCTCCACATTTCACAGACAGTTTAACCTTGTTATACTGAATTGTATTTTCTTAAAAAGAACTCTATTCAACAAAAAATTATATTTTCTGATCGTCTGAGAATTGCACAATGCAACATTTCTATAACATTAGTGAAGTTATAATATAAACGTGCTTGCTTCCTATTACTTCTTCGAATATTTAAACAAATTTATTAACCTCCAAGGAGCATAGATTGAAGGATCCTGAAATTTTGCTTATTCGGATTAAAATTTAGGACCAATCAACGAATATTTCATTAAAAATTTAATCTAAATTGCATCTTCCACATGCATTTCAATGGTGTCTATCGCTGCGTTTGGGCCAACAATGGCTGACAAACTCACGTGACAGCCGTTGTACTAATCAGCAGCTGCGGGCGGCGCGGAAAAGGTTTGCCCAATGACGTATATTAAAGAGAGACTCCGAATCCTATTGTTGTAACTTGAAGCAAATTGGGAAGCTCCATGCCCAGAACTGTCATGGCCGAAAGTGAGTGAAGATGATGCAAAACACATGCTAAACACAAGAGTAGCTGATTAATAATTCTTTCACACGCCGATCACGGAGTGATAAATTTATCTTTTCGTTTACTTTGTATTTGAAGTATTTTATTATATTTTATAAACAATTTTTCGATCATGGTTTCAATTTCAATTTCGTTTCGATTGTCTTTCAGTTACGTATTTTCATTTTAGTTACGTATTTTTGATTTATTTTTGTGGAAAATGATTCCTGATCCTTTTTCTTGTCTGTTTGTACAGTTGAACGCAGTTTAACTTTGAGGAATGGGTTGGAATTAATTATTCCTCAGGCCCAAAATCTTCAGAAACAAAGCAGCCAGACAGCTAATTACTCCACGGCTCGCTCCTGCCCAGAACTATCATGGCTCAATTTGCTTCACTTTTTGCCGCTGTTAACAATAGGATTCGGAGTCTATCTTTAATATACGTCATTTGGTTTGCCGTACTTTCCTAATCTAGAGCTTTAGTGTAACGGAATCTTGTTCCACAACGACGCGCATTACACTTATTAATATTATAATTATCGCTTATGGCAATAGATGGAGAATGAACTCTTATGTCTCTTGCGCGCCTCGCGCTGCAATGGACCTCGATCGCCCGTGTTCTTGTTCACAATACCTTGTGACAGAAGGTCACTGTCTACCTCAGATTTTGGAAAAATAATAATTATCGATAAAAAAATCGATATTTATGGTTAAGGCAGGGCATATTAATGAGAAATATCTTACGACGAACAATGCAAGGCGAAGTATATGCAAAATAGGTATCAACACGCAATTCATAAACACTCTACACGGACCCACAATGTATATCTCATGACTAACAATGAAAGGCAAAATTTGTATCAATGCATAGAATTCCTGTTATTCAGGCTTTTCTTAGAAAAGAGAGTTCTTAGTACTTAACAATTTTTTTAAAATATTTAAAAATGATTAGTAACTGGAGATAATGGAAAGTTAGCAGACTATTGAGAAAAAGTGCAAAGACGACAAGAGGAAGCACTCCTTTAGCAACGTGCTGTATTGAGCAAATGGTAAGCAGGTCAATAGAAGAATCGGCGATCGTTAAGAGATGAATGGCTGATTTTGATTCAAGACATCGAGAGAAGAAAGGGAATTGCAACAACAACAAGTGTACTTCTAAAGTAAGGTTACGTGAGTAAGAAACTATTTAGACTAGCAGTGGCATCCTTGGAGAGGTCCATCCTATGTGAGTCTTTAAAAAAATTTGTTCAAATTTTTATTAAGGATTTTTACTGTATTAATTCTAAGCGTTTTCAGGTGTGTTATTTTTAAGATATTTCAAAATTTATTCCAAAAATAGTCCGAGCCACGCCGTGGTTATCACCTAGCTTATTTGATAGCACAGCAGGTCCAAACATTTCCTAAAAATATATTTTGACTATATCCTGTGGGAAAGTGTATATTTTGGAAACTGAAATGCTGACAATGCGACTGAACGTTCGTTTCCAAGAATTTTTGATAATGAGCATTATGCAGTGACAGAACATTAATTAGGCAGCGTCTATTTATTAGGCATAAGAGTCACGCGTGTCTCCCTTGAGCTCCCTATCAAACGTCCAGACGACTGGCAAAAATTTATGTGTCTGGAAAGGAAAGAGAAAGAACGAGTATTGGTCAGAAGAACTCTGCAACTAAAACAAAAAGCTATACGGGCGTTTGAAACATCTCAACAACGGCAGTTTCGAATAGAGCAACAGGGTATAAGAGCTTCTACGTCAAGGGCAAGAAAAACTTGAGTCTAAAGTATCTGGTGATTCTTCGCAGTGGTAAGGCACGTCAAGAAGAGTTTACATGCTCCGGTATAACACATGGACTACCTGTTTGTCGTATTTTTCGTAGGTAGTCCCTTTGCCCTGTGTTGTAATGATTGAGTTATTATTTAACCAATTGGGAATTTTTAATTTATTTTTTGAGATCTATCTCTTTAACTACAAATGTAATTAACCCGGGCAACGCTGAGTACCTCTGCTAGTCTATATATATCAAGAAGGATGTTTGTGGGTTAGTGGGTTTGTTTCTTATACAAATCTACAGTTTTATTCCGATCTTGATGAAATTTTGCATACTTGACCTTCAAACCATGAGGAAGGTCACTGTCTACCACAGATTACGAAAAATAATAATTATTGATAAAAAGTCGATATTCATTGTTATGGCAAGGCATATTAATGAGAAATATCTCATGACCATCGATGCAAGGAAAATTTGTGGAACAATAGGTATTAACAATGGTGTCAACACGCAATTCACCAACACTATGCAGAGATCAACAATATATATCTCATGACCAACAATAAAAGGCAAAATTTGTGCAATATAGATAAGGTTCAATTGGTACAATGCATAAAATTCCTGTTATTTAGACTTTTCTTAGAAATGAGAGTTCTTAGTATTTAACATTGTAGTAAAAATCTTAGAAATGATCAGTAACTGGAGATAATGCAGAGTTAGCAGACTATTGAGAAAGAGTGGAAAGACGACAGAGGAAGTGGTCCTGTAGCTCCATGCTGTATTGAGCAAATGGTAAGCATGGCAATAGAAGAATCGGCGACCACTAGACTACACAAAGAGATGAATGGTCAAGTGGGACATCGACAGTGGGATTTGCAACAACATCAAGGGCAACATCTAAAGTAAGATTATCTTATCTTATAAGAGCGGGTAGGTTAAATAAAGGTAAAAAAAAAACAGAGATAACCTAGGCACCTATTCCATTGAGGGAATTTTGCGCCAAGATCCATAAACCAAGGAACCTACAAGAAACCAGACTCCCAGGTGAATGTCCTCAAGAAAAGTTGAATTTAGCGTGAGGTGGCGAAGATGTGCCAAAGCGACACATTCAAAAACAATATGATTGTCTGTTTCATCCACCATATTACGCTTTGAACATAGTGGTTTCTCCCGAAGGATCCCCATTCTGTGTGTTTTCGTAGTAAATCATAACCTGTAGGAAAGCCCTGATAACACGTGATTTGTTTCTATTAAGCCGCAGAATACTGGTTGTTAGACTCAGGAGTCTAGCATGTTTTTGATCGGTGGTCTGTTCCCACCTTTTTATCATCGCTTGATAAGAAATGTTGTTAATTTCACAAATTGCGGTCTGTTTGGAAATACCGCAAAAAGGTTCCCTCGGCACGACTTGGCACCTTGTTTTGCCAAGATATCTGCAACCTCCTTCTCTACAATACCTTTATGTCCTGGCACCCATAATAATGTAACGCTATTCTGGAGAGCTAGGATGTGCAGGAGTTGACGACATTCCAAGGTAATTTTAGAAGTTATCTTGGAAGAATTAATGGCTTTAAGGGCCGCCTGACTGTCACTGAGTATGTAGATTTTTCTACCAACGTAGAATTTATCTATACATATCTGTAGACAGTAGATAATAGCTAACATTTCTGCCTGGAATACTGTGACCCAACGACCAAGTCGACGGAAGCGAAGGGTCTTTTAGTGCACCACAGTAAACACCTAGGCCTGAGTATCCGTATTGTCGGGAGCCATCCGTATACCAAATAATGGCTCCCTTAGGAAAATGCCAACTCCCCCCTCTCTGCTCTACCATGGGGTCAATTATGACCTCAGTCGAGAGCTCAGGGAAAGTGCGAGTATCCGCAATATCGGAAGACATTTGCTGAATATCCGGTTAATTACGGTGTGAGATTTCTCCACGGGGAAATCTACCCATAACCCTTGATTACCCAGAACTTTTCCTAGCAATTCCCTGGATATGAATGTCCAGGGGGGTTAGATAAAAAATGATTTCTATGGCCCTGGTTGGAGCAGTTGAAATAGCTCCCGTAATACCCAAGCAGGCCAACCTCTGAAGGGAGGCCAGCTTTGTCTTAACAGTGGACTGCTCAGTCTTAAGCCACCAAACCAGAGCACAGTATGGGAAAATAGGTCTAATGGCTGGTACTTACAGCCAATGTGTAATTTTTGGGGTAAGACCCCAACATTTACCTAGAACACGGCGACATCGATAGAGCGCCATTTTAACCTGATTTATTTTTTTGTCAAGATGTTGGTTCGAGGTCAATTTACTATCGAGGATAACCCCTAAGTATTTGATCTCTTTCTTTACCACAATTTTTTCACCAAACAAGGTTGGTGTTCGATTAGCAGGGATGATTTCCTTTCGACAAGTAAAAGGTACAAGAGTGTTTTTCAAAGGAATTACTTTAAATTCCGCTTAATGCACCATATTTGAACCTCATCCAAAGCAGATTGCATCAAGTCTAAAAGAGTAAGTTTATCAATCCCAGATACGTAGATGACAATGTCATCCGCATACCCTCGGGCATATATGCCACGGTTGTTTAACTTAGAGATAAGATCATCCACCACCAGGTTCCATAGCACGGGGGAAAGAATACCACCCTGCGGACAACCCCTGGAGGGTCGAATCTCACTTTTCTCCCCCAAAAATTGGGAGACAATTATTCTGTCTGCCAGAAGGAACTGAATCCATTTCCGAACCAGTGGAAAATTTGCTTTAGACCTTAAAGCATTAGTAATTGAACCATAGGAAATATTATCGAAAGCTCCCTCAATATCGAGAATAGCTCCAAGAGCAAATTCCCTATACTCAAGGGTTCTCTCAATTAATCACCAACTGGTGCAAGGCAACCTCCGTAGATTTACCTGGTTGATAGGCAAATTGTTTGACATGAAAGGGACAGCGCATCCCAATGGTTTCCCTAATCTGTCATTCAATAATCTTTTCAAAACATTTAAGTATGAAAGAAGATAAACTAATTGGGCGAAAGCTTTTGGCCAAATCATAGCGGCCCTTTCCAGGTTTTGGAATAAAGACCACTTTGACCAACCTCCACAGATTAGGAATAATTTCATAATGATTTCATCCGGTCCAGGGGATTTGTATGGTTCAAAAGAATTAATTGCCCACACAACTTTATTGCGTGTGATCACTACCTTGTTCATAGCCCAGTTATCCCTAGAGATATTGATGGAAGAAACTAGGCGATTAGTATCAAAAGGTTCGCAAGGCATGGCACATGGTAAGTGCGTTGCCATAAGAGTTTCAAGGACATCCTTGGCATCTCTGGTGTATCTACATCCATTTTTTGGAGAGTAGCAACAAAAATTGGATTATCTCTCTTTAAAAATTTGTTGAGTCTAGCTCCTTCTTCAGTCTTTTGGACTGATTCACAGAACTTCCTCCACGAAATACGTTTAGCCGTTCTGACGGCCTTGCTATACTCAGCGAGGGCAAGCTTATAGCTATGCCAGTCGTTGGTCTTTTTAGCTTTCCTAAAAAGCTTCCTAACAACTCGTCTACGCCGAGATAGATTCTGATTCCACCAAAACAGTAGGCTCTACTTCTCCTTCTCAACAATGGACAATTTTTGTGATACGACTGAATCAGAGCTTGTTGCAATCCATTCACAATTCCGGTTCAGCCGTGACACGAATTTTTATCGGAAGATCGGAAATCGCGGAACGAACGTCCGCACGAAATTGAGTCCAATTCGTCCGCTTAGGATCCCTAAAGGTCCTATCCCAGTCCTCGTCAGCCAAAGATGGCTTTTCATCAACATACCATTTTCTGATCCATTTATTCATATTGGAAGAACCAATAGTGACATCAATTACCTCCCTTCTTACAGAAATGATGATGGTTGGTTTATTACCAACATTAAAAATTTCTAAGTTATTTTCTAAGATAAAGTCAAATAAAAACTCACCTCTCAGATTAATGTTGGAGCTCCCCCAAAACGATTTCCACGTTATGGCTAATCGAAGTTTCCTATATTTTTCTGAAGTGGTCATTTATGAGTGAAATCTCTTCAAAAAGAAGGTAATCTGAGACAAAAATAATGTCTTGGTTTCTCCCTTCTATTTGAAGGGTGATTTTTGCTACGGCCAAGTTCCTGGAACACAGTTGATACATAGGCAGAGCATAAATATTATTTTTTACCAATAAACAAGCTCGGGGAGATGAGCATGAAAAATCATAAATCAGCTTACCTCCACAGTTGCTCAATCCTCTAATTCCACCTTTGAAATTCCAAGGTTCTTGAATTAGAGCAATGTGAATGTCCTCGGACAGAAATGTCCCACTGAGTTTTTTATGCTGCAGGTTTGCTTGAATGCACCTCAGCATCTGGCGATGAAGATGTTGAAGGTTTCCCTAAAACCTAAGCTTGGATTAGGAATAGCCCATTGTATAGAGACCATTGTCTATCCTTCAAAATCTTTGCATCCAGTTCGGGAAGATCCAACACCATGGTAACCGCCTGATCCTTAGAATTAAGATTCAGAATGTCCCATTGTGTTGATGTCAGGTTCTTATTCTGGATTTCAATCCTTCTCAGAATTTCTTTCCCAGAATATTTGCTGAAAACTTCAAGGAACTTTAGAATTATTTTGGTAGTCTTGACGAGTATTTTCGCCTCGCCCACCAAAAGAGTCTCACCCTCCCATGGATTTAACTTCTTGACTGTTGTAGTCAGCCAATCAGAAGTAGCTTGGTCCGCACAGAGCAGAATAAATGCTCCAGCTTCCAAGTGACAGTACTTAAACTGAGGTCTAGTGCCCGATGGCATGTCCCCTATAAAATCCATTAGTTTTTCCTGGAAGGCGTCCAACTGCCGCTCAGTGAGCTGCTTGTCTGAATAGTCATCCAGGACCACTGCCATTTTAATAGCTGTTAAAGCCTCGCAAAAAATCCCAGATTTGGGTTTCTTCAGACCTAGATCTTTTGGTCGGGGTTTGCACCTTCTTTTCAGTGGGCGTCAGGCCGACCCTAGGTTTTTCAACCTTGGTGCCTTTCAGTCTCTTCTTCTTGGATTTACGGCAATCAAGTGGAAGTAAGTTTAGTAATCGTGCTACTGTCCTTGCCAGAGGCCGCACACCGTGAAGTATGACAGAGGGCAAGCAGCCTGATCAGGTTCAGTTAATATGACAGAGGGCATTTCTGCCATGTCAATATCAACAGTTGGTTTCTGGTGCCTCGCAGGATTACCAGTAGAGATTGAGGGGGGGTGTATTACTATCCATGAACTGGAGTAATAAATGCAGGATTGACGGTCCGTAGACATGAGGCTCCGTTGAGGACACTTTAACCGAAGTGCCAAACACCCTTCAGCACGGGTCGCATAACACTTTGGAATCGGGAGTTGGTCTGCGTCCCCTTATTGGATATTCGGGGATGTCCTAAGTTGTAAGTTGATCAGGATATTCGGCTATCCGCCATCTGCCGACGCACCCAGAAGCCACTCAAGCCTTGGGAAGATTACGTGACTAAGAAATTATTTAGGCTAACAGCGGCATACATCCATTGCGAGCATTTAAAATTTTTTTTTTCGTATTTTTATTATGAATTTTTACTGTATTAATTCTAAGCCTTTTATGTGTTTATTTTTAAGATATTGCAAAATTTAATCATAAAAACAGTCCGAAACGCCCGGAGTTATCTACTAGCTTATTTGGTAGCACATCAGATCCAAACATTTCATATAAATACATTTTGACTATATTCTGCTAGGATGTGTATATTTTGGAATCTGAGATGTTGATAATGCGATGATTGAACGTTCGTTTCCAAGAATTATTAATAATGAGCATAAAATGATGATGCAATGACAGAATATTAATAAGGCAGTGTGCCTGGAAATGAAAGAGAAAGAACGAGTATTGGTCAGAGAAACTCTGCAACTAAAACAGAAAAAGCTATACGGCATTTGAAACATATGAGCAACGGGAGTATCGAATAGAGCAAGAAAAACTTGAGTCTAAAGTATCTGGTCCCGGTATATCACCTAGAATTCCTGTTTTTCGTATTTTTCCTAGAATGGATCGTCCCTTTGCTTTGTGTTGTATTGATTGAGTTATTATTTAACGAATTGGGAGTTATAATTTAATTATCCCGGGCAACGTCGGGTACCTCTGCTAGTCTTACATAATAAAATTAAGGTAGAAAATATCTCTAGGGTTATCCATTTTCGTTCTGTCCGAACTCTTCGCGGTGGCAATAAAAGCATCATGAATTATACGTGGAAAACACATATTTCTAATATTAATCCTTTATTCAAACTATTAAGTAATGTTTTTAATGATGCCCAAGTTTCTGTTATTAATTTTGTTTTTATTTCTATATTTGTTATTTTTTTTGTAATCTCAATAACCCCGTTTTGGACTTCTACCTGTTGGGGGACAACGTTGGACTTTTTCCCTTCGGTTTGTCTGATGGGATCTTCCCATTGTTGTTACATTATTTATTATTAAATCACAGACGAAATTTTATAATCAAAATCGGACTATATATTAACCTGTTGTAGCACCGTCGTATGACGGGCTTTATTACTAGTAAATGAATAAACATCTAAAAAGCTTTTACTTAAAAAGACTTCTCTTACAAATAATTTAAGCATGTCGGAATAAAATTTATACTGGAGGCCATCTTAATTGTCATAATAGGTCTCCTTGACCTTGGGGTGAGAGACGTTCTCCGGTTTTACGTTTACTGTTTGTAGGTGCCCTTCACAAAAGGGTCTCATTAAAGTAACTCCACTCATATTGGGAGCAGCATGATGTACCCACCAGAATGACCGCATTAATGGAAATATAGAATCCGAGGTCTGGAACACAGGTTATTCAATAAGAGGGGCTAACACGCTATAGGACCAGCAGTTGGTGCCGAAGGAGTACGGCCCAGATCCAGGGATCAACAGGTGAATATACATATTTCCTCCCGTTCTTGCTACTTTGATAAAGCTAGCAATAAAAGCAAAATTAGTCACCTTTTACTCTCTACTACCATATTTATTGCAAGTCTTTGTATTATAATTCGTTCATAGTTACTTTACAAAGATCTTTTAGTGTTATTTATCCTTTATAGTGAAAATTAAAGAGTTGCCTTCGTTTATTCGCAATTCGTCTGTGCTGGATTTTTCTCTTTTCTGGAATGATGTTTGAAATTTTTTATATCAAAATCTCGCATTAAGATTAGCCTCAGATTTTGTTTTCTTTGATGAATGTATTTTTTCTTCATGTAAAAAATAGGTCCCAAATCAAAAGGGCATTTTTATGCAGCCATTGGATGCAATAATAACAGAGGAAATTATACTGGATGTTTATTTAGATTTCCGAAGGATGAAGAAAGCATGTTTATTAATTGATATATTAAAAAAGAGTCATAATTCTTTAACACAAGACATAAAAATAGATATGCATCTCCAATTGACCTTTATGCCCTGTATTGTGATTGGTTGCCACTAAACGTCACCGATTTTATTACAAAATGCTAATGCCGGATACTGGACACGTTAACGGCATTTGTTGACTGTATCGTGAAAGTTTTAATTGTTGTTGTTCAAAATGTTTATTGCTATGGTTAAATATTGTTGTATTCCCAATTGTCAGAGTGAGGAGAAAGAAATAAACATCATTAGAAAATAATTTTATAGCTAATTTGAAAATGACAATGAAATTAATAATTATGAAAGGTTATCAGTAAACATTTAAATCATTATATTTTGCAAATTTCAGGTTAATAATGTATGTTAAATTATTAAAGATAATAATAAAAATCTTTAAAGTAGTAAAAACCTATGGAAAAAGTAAAAAAATGAATTTTACTCAAATCATAAATGCTTACAACACGACCAAGGGACGCCATTTTTTATGTGGTCACGTGGGTAGTCAAGGCTACGGAGGCTAAGAAAATGTGTGAGAACGAGAGTTTATGATAAAGGTCAATTGTTAGGTGTAAAAAATGGGTGCAGAATTTAAGACGTGGAGATTTGATTCAACATACAGCTCAGCATTTGTATCATAATATGAAGCTCTGTGACGAACATTTTGAGATAAGCGAATTTAAAAATTTCAATGACAAAAAACAAGGATTGAACTGGAATGCTAATCCAACTCTATTAATGTTCCTAATCCACCACCAAAAATTACAATAGATAAGGAAAGGAAATCAAGAGCTTCTGCCTGCACGAAACGCAAATTAGAGTACGAGATGAGGCCTGTGAAAAACAGAAAGGTATAATAATTTCAATGTGTGTAAATACTGATTTATCTATATATATAAAAATGGATGTATGTATGTATATACACTACTGTTTATAAAAATCGCAACACCCTGATGGAATAGCCCAATCTGCATTAAATTTGGAGCATTTGCATATCATGGGTCAGAAAAGAAACCATTAGATTTTCAGGTCAATACAATGCGTTTTATTGTCACATTAGTGTCGGGTGAAACCACCGTGGGATGCAATTACAGCCTCTAAACGTCGTGGCATTGAGTCAAACAAGCTCTGAATAAGGGCCTGGGGAATGTCCTGCCATGCTCTGTCTACACGGGTATACAGTTCATCCACAGTTGCTGCTGCAGGAGTCTGACGAGCCAATGGATGAGCAACCCTGTCCCACACATGTTCGATTCAGGCCAGGGGAACAAGGGCGTCTGATGTGCTTGGAAAAAGGCGAGGACATTTCTGGCCACATGCGGTCGGGCATTGTCCTGTTGGAATACAGCGCCTGGAAGGTTCTGCAGGAAGGGGATGACCTCGGGTTGCACAACTTCCCTGATGTACCGGTCACTGTTCAGATTGCCATGGATTCTGATCAGACGGGAACGGCCATGGTAACTGATTGCACCCCACACCATCACCCCTGGCGTTTGTCCTGAATGACGCTGCAGGATGCATTCTGGAAGGTCGCGCTTGCCACGATGTCTTCTGACTCGTATCCTGCCGTCATGGTGCTGCAAGTTAAACCTTGACTCATCCGAAAACACAACTTGTTGCCATTCAGCTTGCCACTGTTGGTGTTGATGGGCCCATTGCAACCTGAGGCGCCGGTGGTTTTGAGTCAAAGGAATCCGCAACAATGGTACTCGTGCCATCAATCCTCTGGAAATCAAACGGCGTCGTACAGTGCTAGCAGACATTGTCCTGCCTACTGTAGCACCCCACTGTTGTGCTAACACTGTGGAAGTGGCTGTACGATCTGCTACACATATGCGATAGAGGTGTCTGTCATCTCGCGGTGTCGTCGTGCTGGGTCTTCCTGAGCCTGGTCTTCGGTGTGCCCTGTTCTCTTCGCTCCACTGCCTCCATGCACGCATAATTGTCGTTGCATTACATCCTACACGAGCAGCAATGTCACGATACGACCATCCCGCTTCACGCAGACCAATTATGCGTCCTCTTTCAAAGTCTGTCAGCTGTTGATATGGTACCCTTCGTCGTCGTCGAGGCATGGTGTTCTTTCAAGCAATTACTCTGAAAATCTAATCATTTATACTCTGACCCATTGTATGCAAATATTGCAATACAGATTCATTCTATGGATTAGACCATTCCATCAGGGTGTTGCGATTTTTATAAACAGTAGTGTATATTTGTGTCTTAAACAAATTTAAAGTTTTATTCTGATCTTTATGAAATTATGCACATTTGACCTTCAAAGCAAGGAGAAGAGCACTGTCTACCTCACATTTCTCGAAAAAAAAATTTTTCAAAATTATTCAATAGAAATCGATATTCAGATGGCAGTGCCTTCCTTTGGGAGCATTTTATAACAATTTTTCGTGCATGGTTTTAGTTTCAATTTTATGTCGCCATCTATTCAGAGCATTTTAAAAGTAGTGTATGGGACTTTTAAACATAAATTTTTACCAATATTAAGTACTGAAAGGTGCTTTATGCTATCAGTACACAGTGGTCCAGAACGCTGCAAAACCCACAATTTGGAATGATGTGTCATGAATGAATATAACGTAAAAATTATAGATAGTTGAAATTGGTTCAATAGCACCTGGTATAATGGAACCATTATGGTTCATTGGAACTTTCAATGCTAATATATATCAAACAATTTAGAATGATGCGTCATAGATGAATATAACGTAAAATTAAGGATAGTCGAAATTAGTTCAAAGGCACCTGGTTTAGTATAACCATTAAGGTTCATTAGAATTTTCAATGCTAAGATATGGCACGTTATATATCAAACAATTTGGAATGATGTGTCATGGATGAATATAACGTAAAATTAATGATAGTCGAAATAGGTTCAAAGGCACCTGGTTTAGTGGAACCATTATGGTTCATTGGAACTTTCAATGCTAAGATATATCAAACAATTTGGACTGATGTGTCATGAATGAATATAACGTAAAATTAATGATAGTCGAAATAGGTTCAAAGGCACCTGGTTTAGTGGAACCATTATGGTTCATTGGAACTTTCATTGCTAAGATATTGCTAAGATGAATTGATGCCACAATCACCATAACACAATTGGACACGGAACCTAACTGACACCAAAACATGCTTTTCATTTGCTTTTCCGCCTGAAAGTGAATGTGAGTATGGTAATTTATGTTATTTTTTGATTTGCATGCTTTGCATGGTGGAAATATCAACATTCAGTTTTCCTTGTGCAGTGTGACTGTTTGTAAGCTACAAACAGTTCACCACGTGATTGTGGGTGATTGGTTGGTCCGATTTGGATGATTTTTTTGGTTTGGTTTGTTTTTTTATGCTGAACAACTTTGCAATTGGGTTTTTTTCTCTATCCCTTACGGTTTTTGAGATAAATGTTTAATGCATCCTAATTTGCATATTTGGGATGATGAAAAGTGCACCATGGGATAGGCCACTCACAACTTCCTATTCATTGGATTCATCAAAATTGACATATCTGCTTCGTTTCAAAAAATAATAGGGGGGTTCAGACTTTTGTATTCACCCTGTATATCAAGCAATTTGGACTGATGTGTCATGAATGAATATAACGTAAAATTATTAATACTCGAAATAGAATCAAAAGATCCTGGTTTAGTGGAACCATTATGGTTCTTTGGAACTTTTAATGCTTAGATATGGCCTGTTATGTATCAACCAATTTGGATTGATGTGTAATGATGAATACAACGTAAAATTAATGATAATTCAAATTGGTTCAAAATGGTATCGTTATGGTCCATTAGAAACTTTCAATGTTAACATAGGACAGTTGAAAAATATGGTTGAATGGTTTAGTTGAGTCTTTTGGTACTTGGTTATGTTATTCCTTAATGGTTTATGATTTCTAAACTTCGTTCATGTGTTCATTTTAGCTGTGCATTCACATTCAGATGAAACAGAATTTCTTCGAATTTGAGCCCCAGCAACGAAAAAAGCTTTCAATTTAAATAGAAAAAAATCCTGTTGATAATTTAAAAAAAGATTTCCCTTAAAAAGGTCCCAATGGATGGCTTTTCCATATACGACCCTTTAGCAGAATCTAAAACATGAATTCGTTCTAAGAAAAATTGAAGCTTTTTTCATGTGCTCTTTTTCTGACTATTCACACACAGAAATTGCAACATTTCATCAAGAAAGAAAGAGCTCGAGCAACGCCGGGTAAAACAGCTAGTTACTGTATAAGATCTAACAATGTTTGCATCAACAGTGTCAACTCCAACAGAAGTTGTTGAAACAGTTCAGGAAGTTTGAGCACATATCAAAAAGCTCACTTCTTGACATGCCATCTTGCTCCACTGCAAGAATTTCTGGATTTTCAATTTTATATGTAAACCATAAATATTAAGACACCTTGTCAACCTTTTAGGTATACACACTGTGGAAGCTGAATATAAAGGCAAGCCGAAACACCTCGCAAAATAAAATTAAAAAAGAAAATTTCTGCATTGCATCTCAAGCTGCACAATCTTCAGCGAAAGCATAAACGTCAAGAAAAAACACAAAAAAATTACAGTTAACTAAAGCCGAACTTACAATCGACAACATTATAGATGGTGCGGCGCAATTTCTTCATGGAATACCACTGGTCTTCTTGACAGCTCAGTTAAAATACGCTCAAAAGTTAAAAAAAAAGGTAGAAGATGGGACACTAAATCAAATGCTTGCCCAGGCGATCTATTTCCATAGCCCTGCAGCATATCAGTTTATGTCTACATTATTTACACTTCCTGCTCCAAGGTGGATAGAAAATATTAATGTGCTACCAGGATATCCAATGATCTATTTCAATTCTGAAGCTTATAGTAAATGCAATGCTAGAAGATGAACGATTGTGCGTTGTAACGTTTGACGAAATGGCGTTGAAAGTTGGATTGCATTACTTAAAAAAAGACGACATATTTATTGGATTTGAAGATTATGGAAACGATAACAGATCCAATCAAGTTGCTACGCATGCTTTAGTATTCATGGTGAAAGGGCTAAAGCGGAAATAGAAACAAGCAATTGCATTCAGGTTTACATGTCAAGGGGTTACTACTGCTCAACAACTTAAGAAAATGTTGGATGACCTTTTAGTCAAGCTGAAAGAGATTGGACTAAAAGTTGTAGCTATAACATGTGATCAGGAACCGGCAAACATAAATTTCATGAAAAATGAGCTTCATGTTACTGAGGCTAACCCAGTATATATATTTTCTGGAACTAACAAAATTCTGTTTCTATGACCCGTCACATTTGATTAAAAATGTTCGAAATGTACTTGAGAAGCATGATCTTTGTTTCGAAGACAATAAAACAGCTTCCTGGTGTCATCTTAAAATGGCATTCCATAATGATCAACAGCGACAGTGGAAAAAAATGCCAAGAATACCTAGTCGACACTTGGAGCTGAAACCCTTCACAAAAATGAAGGTTAAATAATAAGTCACAGCGTGGAAGCTGCGCTTATGTCTGATGTTTTCACAGGTTAGTTTTATATGTACCATTAAAATATTATTTTTATCTGTTATTATTTTCAGGTGTTAATTTTTAATCAGTATTAAGATGTTAATATTTATTCTTTTAATTCTAACATTTTATTTTTACCATGCGTGCATGTTGAACTACCTCCCGAAACAACGCACACAACACAGTTTGTCAGCTTCTTTAACCACCTGTTTGATATTTTCAACTCATCCAAAAGAAAAGCTTCGAATAAAACAAAATCTGGTTTTACAGGAAACAATGGTAAGCCCACATGTTTAGCATCATCTAATCATTATCTAAAGTTTTTGATCTTAATGTTCTTTACCGTTATTTTAGATACAATGCAGTTCATCGAGAATGCTGAGAAATGGATATCCTGTGTGAAAACAGTCTATGGATCGAAACGATGGAACTGTTTCACTGGATGGGTCCAAAACTTTACTGCCTTAAAAGCATTTTGGAAAGAAATGAATCAGGTTTATGGCTTTCATTTCTTTCTGACAAGACGATTTAGCCAAGATAGTCTTAAAAACTTCTTCTGTATAATACGTCATCGTGGTGGTTTCAATGACTCACCTACAGTTGAACAGTTTAGTTATAGTTTCAAAAAGCAGCAACAAATCCACTATTAAAGCCATCACATACTGCCAACTGTGACATAGATTTGGAGTTCCTGCTGATTTCAATACAATCTATCAATGAAAAAAATCACATCGACAATGTACCTCAACACGATCTGGAAGAATGGAAATTTGTTTAGCTGAAGCAGCAAGATATGATGTTCCAGAGATTGATCTTCGCACCCTAAACATATTAGCATACATTTCGGGCTTCTTGTTGAAGCGTTTGTTTTGGATAGCATAAATGTACGGCATGTGTTCAATCTTTACACCATGCAAGAGGACCACATCTAGAAGAGCCATCACAATCAAATTTGTTCTGGAAAGAATACGAAGACACTACTAAATTACATGCGCCATCAAACGAATTCCTCGTCTTTATTCAAAGCTGTGAAGATTTTTTTATGAGCACATTCGACAAAATAATATGCAAAACGGGCGTGAAAGCTGAACTGATTAGGCTTTTCATTGAACAGAAAAAAATTCTCTTTCCCTAGCAGCTATACAGATACAAGAGTTAAAGATTATATCGTTGACTTGTTTTTCAGGACGAGAATATAACACTCACTGAAAATAAGATCTGAATCTTTCTTTAAAAAAAAAGAGTAGAAGATATTTGAAAGTGACCCATACCTGAAATCTACATGTACAGTTTAATATTTGAATATTCAGAGTATAAAGAAGTTTTTACATTTAGTTTTTAGGGAACAGAAAAATTTCCAATGTCAACTCTTTTATAGTCCTGTAGAGCATAAGGCCTATTAAATATAAAAACACTGGTGTTGAGGAAAAGCTAAGTTAAATTCAATAATTAAAATTCATTCCAACTAAAAAAAACATTTATTGAAAATTAAACAAAATTCCATTACCCTCAATTAAAGAGAATACCTAAATTTAATTTAGGTACAATTCCATCCCAATTCCAACAATTTACAATTTAAATTCGCTAATAAATTTTAGTTTGATTAAAAATTAAAAGTAGTTTTTGGTTTAAGTTAGTTTTGCTTCTTACATTAAAAATGAATTTATGTTGTAAATTGTTGGAATTGGGGTGTAATTTTATTTAAAATAACTTTAGGAATCTCCCATGTTAATTCAGGTTAATATAATTTTGGTTAATTTTCAACAAAATCTTTTTTTTTATTTGTTTTTTTTTTAAATTTTTAAATTCAAGTTGACGTGAATTTATATTATTGAATTCAACATAACCCATCTTATCCTACAGTGATTGTAAATGAAATTTTGTGAACTTACATGCTTTTGTACATTCATTTTTTATATATATTTTCCATTAAAAAAAGCTCTTCTGCAATACTAAGTGATTTGTTTTTATTCATTTTATAACATACGTGTGCTTTACTTAATTAAAAAAAATTAAAAAATAGACACAAAATAAAAAAGAAGACAGGTAAACGAGACAAACTCATAGAAATACATAGGAAAAATGAGCGTCTACTCGTATTGTAACATCATAGCCGCTGTAGGGCGCCACCAGTAAATGAGCATCTGCTCACTACCATCGCTTACAATGGAAAACCCTAGGAGTGTCACTTCTGTGTTTCTTATTCTGTGCTCGAGTGGTGGCGCTACATGTTCCATCGTCACCTCGTGCCATCTTTTTTGGACAACGAGTTGCAAGAATAACAAACATTATTACTGTTCCACAACGATGAATAAAATGTTTCGCAGTGACCAATGTCCAAATTTGATACACGTTTGGTTGACTTGTTTTTGATTGGTCATAGTGGACTATTTTGTTTTTTTGAAAGGGTTGATGTCTTCAAAGAAGATTTGGTTTGGTTTGGTTTGTTTGGTATTAACGTCCTTTTCAACTGCCATGGTCATTTCAGGACGGCGTTATAGGGGCCGCATATTTTGCCTCGCAAGAGTTCTTTAACGTGTAGCCGGCAAACGACTACACGGGACCAAAGGTTTTACTTCCCTTCCGAAGGAAGTGCGTGATCTCAGGATTTTCCCCTGAAATATCCTCGTCATCCTCGGCCAGTGTCGAACCCGCGTCCTCGGGCTTAAGAGGCGATCTCGCAACCACTGAGCCACCGTGGCCGATCTTCAGGAAAGAGAAACTTCGACGAAATTTATCTAAATAGTTTACAAGTCCTGTTATTGTCCACTTAACCGGTCCTTCACTTCATGTCTAATGGTTTAGGGTCCATGTTCCATTATCTGAAACGATTTAGTATCAACAAAAGTCACCTAGAATTAATACGAGATTCTTCTTATGCTCTGCTATAACGCTTTAATAGCTCAAGAGATGGGGTTAAATACGCTCTGCTTACTTATCTTCCAATGTGCAATGGATTCTAATTACCTTGCATTGAAACCCGCTTCCCCCATTCCGTATGGCTACCGATGGTCCAGGATGTATCCTCCGTCGTCATGATATGGCGAAAAATTTCCGATAAGCATCATATGGCGTGTTCTTCATATTCCTCGATAAGTTCCAACGCTAACTTACTTAAAGTCTACCGTTCCATTACAGCATAAACGAGTTGATATATTATTATCAGTTTGTTTTTTTTAGTCCAGCCTCCAAATTCGTTTTTTCTCTTGGGCATCAGAGGCGTTCACGCAACCCATGATCCCCGAAGCCGATTTAAAGAAGATTTGTAGAAATGACTGGATGATGTAATTTTGTTGATTTTTAGCAGTGATTCCCTGTATGTTCGTATAAAGTTGTAAACTATAAATTGCAAGCAAACTATGATGTAAAATTTTGTGAATTTATGCAAAAAAATAACGTCTCATCTTGATAATATACAGCATTTCTTTGGTTGCAGTGATAACTGAGTCTTTGCTTTAGTGAATGACTTAATTTATAGAATGTTTCTGATGTTTTCACATGTTTTAGGCAAATCATTTCTTAAAAAAAATGTTTTTTTTGAATTCTCTGTTATGGAGCTTATATCAAACAAACTGCATTTCTGATTAATTTCTGAGAAAACTGTGTTCATTTACTGCATTTTGAAAATGCAGCTATCAATACAACTGATATCTAAAAGTACTTAGAAAATATTTGAATTTTTTTCCTTTTCAATATAAAAAAGTTGCATTAACTTTGTTATAAATACATTCACAGATGACAGAAATGAAATATGAACATGACATGTCTTCTTTCTATATAAATTATAATAATGCATAAATTGACTGGTTTACTATGAACTATTGCATAAATACCAAGCATTTCTTAAGCTATTTTGTTACCTGGGTCCATTGATAAAGTTCAAGCAATTTATCTAACCCCTAAACTGTTAAAATTGACTATTGACTATGTGCTTTTACGGGTTTGTTTGTACGCAAATACCTGTCACCTAGTGACGACCTGCGCAACCCACCCATACTAAACCTCGTTTTGGTGTATCCAAGCGCTTTCCCATCCCTCGTTACACATCCTTGATTCTTCCATCCTGCAGGGGTTTTAACGGGGCTTCACTATCAAATTGCTGCTATCACTTATACTAATAATTCTTACAAATATTGTGGATTCTCTCCCCTTTTAAAATAGAAATAAGCTTATAGAGTCTGAATGAAGAACAAAATTCACCAGGACTCTAGATTTCAACCTCATGAAAGATTGGTTTTGGTTTGGTTTGTTTGGTATTAACGTCCTTTTCAACTGCCATGGTCATTTCAGGATGGCGTTACAGGGGCCGCAAATTTTGCCTTGCCAGGATTCTTTAACGTGCAGCCGGCAAACGACTACACGGGACCAACGGCTTTACTTCCCTTCCGAAGAAAGTGCGTGATCTCAGGATTTTCCCCTGAAATAATCCTCGTCTTCCTCGGCCAGGATCGAACCCACGTCCTCGGGCTTAAGAGGCGATCACGCTACCACTGAGCCACCAAAGCCGATCCTCAGGAAAGAGAAACTTCGACGACAGTTATCTTAAGAGTTTACAAGTCCTGTTATTGTCCACTTAACCAGTTCTCCACTTCATGTATAATGGTTTAGGGTCCATGTTCCATTATCTGAAACGATTTAGTATCAACAAAAGTCACCTAGAATTAATACGAGATACTTCTTATGCTCTGCTGTAACGCTTTAATAGCTCAAGAGATGGGGTTAAATACGTTCTGCTTACTTATCTTCCAATGTGCAATGGATTCTAATTACCTTGCTTTGAAATCCGGTCTCCCAATTCCGTATGGCAGCCGATGATCCAGGATGTATCCTCCGTCGTCATCATACGGCGAAAAATTTCCCATGAGCATCATATGGCATGTTCTTCATATTCCTCGATAAGTTCCAACGCTAACTTACTTAAAGTCTACCCTTCCATTACAGCATAAACGAGTTGACATATTATTATCAGTTTTTTTTTTTAGTCCAGCCTGCAAATTCGTTTTTTCTCTCTCCCAGAGCTCTTGTTCCAATCCACGGAACATTCTCATTATATCGACAATTTCCAGAGCCGTTGTAACACACATTATTGGATCATGGAAGTGCCTCTCGCCGAAAAAAGTGTCATGCGAGATATCATGTTGTCCGCCAGAGTGCCACGAAATTCCAATGTTTGTTTTCATTGAGCGAGAATCTTTTTTGTATCATAATGCTGTAATAATATAATAAATATTTAATTTTGTACGTTAAATAACTGAAACAATGATATTTTGAAGAAATTTTGTTCATTATTGCTCTTTCTCTCAGTCAAAATATCTAGAACTTTACAGCTAACTTCACGGAAACCCCTACACCATTTAAAACAATTTAAATAAAAAATAATTCCAAAATATTTTCCTAGCATTTTAAAAAAGTGCTCCTTAACCGGGCCCATATTAAATTTTAAAATGGTCATTAAAATGAAAGGAGAAAGTAAACATTGAATGAAGAGAAGCATTTATTTCCTATAAAAACAATCATAAAATACAAATTCAAAAATTTTTAATGAAATATCAAGTGTTGAATCACTTCAAAGACATCTGTAATTCTAAAATCATACAAAAGCTCATAGGGGTTGTAAGCGCAATGATGTAGGCCGCCAGGTGCGCTGCGACAGCAGTGAGTGACACATTCAGTCACATTTTACCATTGGAAGTGCTGCAAGAGGCGCTTCCTTGTATTCTTCCTTGCGTAAATCTACTTGTACGACGCGTTTTTTTTTTGTTTTTTTTTTTTGGCGCCCTAACATACATTGGAAGCGATAGCCTTGCTTTCAAGTGAAGTGGATTCGTGCGTATTGTTGAGTAGTGGAAGAAAGAAGTTGAGAGTGCATTAATACATATACACACCTCTTTAACAACGGAGTCGTTTTATGAGTATATGTGCTCAAATTTTTTCATTTTCTCGGTTTATTTTGAAAGAAACAAAATTTAGCATTTTCTTATTTTGCAAGCATCAATAGTAGCTTTAGATGAGTAACATTTCAATTTGGTGTGTATCTGTGAGGTTCATGTTCGTGTAGTTTCCTTGTTTGTACAACAAAGCCAGCATTGCATTACTAGGTAGAATTCAGCACATACACATTTAATTAAAAACCATTACCATCTGTATTGACACAAAGCCTTGTCGGTTTTTTTTTAACAATTTTTTCCTACGGCGGTGACAACTGATCCTGGAATTTTTAAGAAGCCAACGTCTTTACCGATTGAGCTATCAACTCGTTGGAATGATATGGAATTCATACAACTTAAGAACATATAAACAATAAAACATTGAATTTTGCCTCAAGAAGGCACACGCAGCCTTGAACAAAACTAAAAACATACATTAGATGGATAATGACCCCTAAACGTCAATCCTTATGAAGGAAGAGATAGAGACGAACAACCCCCAGAATACACCAACTTCAAGCTTTACCAGGCTAAATTAACTTATATTATTATCATTTACACGCCACATGCGCGCAGCATGTTTTTGTGTTTGCTATAAAACAAGATCCGCAAAACGACCAGACGTCATCACCGCTATGATGGATAGAAAAAATGTGATGTCTTCAGCGGCTGGGGAGGGGGGAAGTTCCTTCGCAACCGGCTTCATTTGCATCCAACGAATGCGACACGATCTGACGACAAACAATTCTTTACTATTAATACATACGTACCCCAACCTGTTTAATTACAGGGGTTGGATTATTTCCCCCCGACCAATCACAGATGGCTAGCAATTCGCATTTTTTTAATCACGCGCAGTAACCATAGTGTTTTTCTCGCCTATGACCAACTTGCTCAGTTACTGAGAGCGCATCAAAGCCACCAAAAGTGAATGATCTCCACACCTCTAAACAAGGGTAGCGTCTACGTTTTGAGGCAGATGACAACTTCCAACCCTTCATGTTTGTCCCCAATTTTGTTTTTCTGCAGCCCCCCACCCCAGCAAATCAAATCTCCACTTGCATTGATGATGCAATCTGTTCACAATAAAAACAAATCAAATGAAATTTTTTATTCAAATCAAAGTTTTGAGTGCTTAAACAGCAATTTTTTTTTTTTTTCATAAAACTAATCAAAGCGGCAATTTTATTTTTCCTTTCACAATAAATCTAAGGAAGAATTAAGCAGTGTGCAACATTTAAGCAGTTAATTCAAGTAAACAACCCAACCAAAAAAAAAAAAATTCAATGCAATTAACAAAACAAAAACAAGCATAATCATAGAAAGAGGGCCGTAGCCAGGACGTCCTCTTGGCGGGGGGCCCGATTTTCAAAAATTCCGGACCTTTTTTCAGAAATTCCACTGAGTCGGGCCTTTTTTCAAAAGTTCCACCGAGTCGGACCTTTTTCCATAAGGGGTTGGTCGTCGACACCCCCCCCCCGACCGCCCCCCCCCCCCCCCCCGACTACGGGCCTGTAGAAAGAGTTATGATTATGCAACAAGTAACAAAAGAGCAGACGGAAACAAAGCTAACAAGAGATGGCGCCACCATACTCTTTGGCTGCGTCTAAACATGGCCAACTTGATTATAGAAGGCCTGTCCGCGATATTTTAGTCCCTACAACGAACTTTCCAGCCTTCGCGGCATTCGCTTTAGTTTCCTGCACTAAAATATTTTTCTTCACGCAAATCGACTTAAATCGACTTAAAAACTCGTGATTCGAGAAAGGCACATTGAAATTTTGAAAAAACAGTTTTCCCTCTGTGATGTTCAAAAAAAATTTAAACATATTTTTTCCCCATCACATTTGTATTTTCTTCTTTTATAAAAGAATTTTATGTTGAAGGAAAATTTCCTCTTTGAACTTGATGAAAATATGACAGTTCTTAATCTTTTTAAAAAAATATAGTGATTTTCTTTTATATTAAATAAAGAACATGTTTATTTAAAATTAATATAAAAGGTAGATTTTGGGGATTTACTAAGTTATTTTTACAATGCTATTTTTGTATGTCATTGTTAACTATGCTTTATAGCTGTTCTTTTATTTTGCATGAGTATGCGATTAGGAAGTGACTTTCTTTTGTTATAAGAAAAGTGTTATCACGTACTAGCCATGTGCCTTGGCATTGTTACTTAGAAAAATATGGCCGGGGTGCGTGTTTACCAATGACGTATATTAAAGATAGACTCCGAATGCTATTGTTGTAACTTGAAGCAAAGTGGGAAGCTCCATGCCCAGAACTGTCATGGCTGAAAGTGAGTGAAGATGATGCAAAACACATGGCTAAACACGAGAGTAGCTGATTAATAATTCTTTCACACGCCGATCACGGAGTGATAAGTTTATCTTTTCGTTTACTTTGTATTTGAAATATTTTATTATATTTTATAAACAATTTTTCGATCATGGTTTCAATTTCGTTTCGATTGTCTTTCAGTAATGTATTTTCATTTTAGTTACGTATTTTTGATTTATTTTTGTGGAAAATGATTCCTGATCCTTTTTCTTGTCTATATGTACAGTTGTACGCAGAACAACTTTGAATAATGGTTTTGAATTAATAATTCCTCGGGTCCAAAATCTTCAAAAACAAAGCAGCCAGACAGGTAATTACTCCACGGCTCACTCTTGCCCAGAACTATCATGGCTCAATTTGCTTCACTTTTTGCCGCTGTTAACAATAGGATTCAGAGTCTATCTTTAATATACGTCATTGGTGTTTACAAACATTAGCTTACTTCTTGCCTCGACGTATTTCCGGTTTCGAAATAACTGCACTTTCGTTGTTGACTATGACTAAAAGTCGAAATAACTCAGATTGCTACCGAGTGCCGCGATTTATCATTAATTTTTTATTGAGTCGGATATTATAAAACGGTACACGGAAACCGATGAAACGTTACTTTACTCAATAATTTTGCTTTTTCCGAATTGATTGAACCGGGAGCAACACAATACGGCTTTTTTATTGCTTAAATGGTTCGTTTTTTACTCTTACCTGCCTCGGAAATTCTAAGGTCGGAAGTCAAAGGTGGCAAAGAAAGTGGTGCATGCGCGTTCCTACTTCCTGCGCACCCCGTCTTATAGAAAAGTCATGGGTTGAAAATTTTATCCTCACTACTTCACTACTTGTCATATTGTCTACACAATCTGCCAGCCAAGTCTTGTGTTGTGGTGCTCTTTAGCGTCCCCCTTCCCCCCTGGTGTCTCCTGGGGGAGGTCTTCTGCCTTTTCTCGAACATTGACTTTTAACATCATTACCATGGAACTAATGGTGAGAACGATAGCCGACGGACCGTTCGGTATCGGCGTATTCATGAAGGGGTTGTATGCCCAAACGGGCATATCCCCTGTTCTTCCGTCGGGTTTTCCCGCTGTTTCGGTCTTGCAAAGGCTTTCCTTCACTGACAAGGGAATCCCTCGAACATGTATGTCACAGATTTCCCCCAAATTGAAATATGTTACTCATCTGAAACTACTATAGATGCTTGCAAAATAAGAGAATGCGAAATTGTGTTTCTTTCAAATAAACCGCGAAAACGAAAAAATTTCAGCATACATATCCATACAAGGACTCCTTTGTTAAAGCGGTTAGGCTATGTGGGGTTCCCTTGTGAGTCGAGGATGCTTTGTAGGAACCGAAATGTTGCTGAGCGGATAGTAGAGACTGGCCACGTCAAAGTTGGCCAGAATACTATCCACTTTTTCATGCTGACTCTGGGCATCTCACTGTCCATGTCCGGTGTGCCTCGCCGCTGATGGGTGAATCTTATTTAAAGGACTGCATGTCCGATTATGGGGAGGTGCTACGTGTGTTCTATCCAGAACACTCTGACTCCCCTCTGCAGAAAAATGGTGATATTTTGTTGGAGATGCGCCTTCAAAAAACATTCCTGACTCTCTTAAAGAGCACGGAGAACGTGTCTTCGTGTTCTACAAGGGCCAGAGGCAGTGCTGTTGGTACTGCAAGAAGTCCTCCCACATCCGGAAGGACTGTCCTCTCCTGAAGAAGTGCGACTTCTGCAAAAGCATCGTGGGCAACTTCCATCAGTGCCCGGAGAGGTCAGGTGGTCCACCAGCAGCCCCAACGCCACCGCCTCGAGGGATGTCGTCCCAGCAGCCAGCAAGGATGACTTCAACGGCCAAGTCACCTGAGCCTAGTAGAGTAACCACGCCTCGTCCAAGGCGGCCTCACCATCATCGCCTCTTCCTAAGACGCCAGGAAGGGAAATGCCACCTCACCCTCCTCGGCCTAGTGTGGTTCGTGAGACCGTGAGACCGGGAAGGGAAATGTGTCTTCCCGGTGTTGGAGGTCTCTCACTCTGCTGAAGTCATTGTAGATGATTCGGTATGCTCCGGATCGGTTTCGCTGTGGAGGAATTTCCATCTCTTCCTCCACTAGTGCTTTCATTGGCGTCGCGGCCTCTGCGAATCGTCTGTGCGCCTGCGCCTGTGAGAATAACTTCTTCTGCTGGGGCCTCAAAGTCATCAGCGTCTGCTCAGCGAGATCATCTTGCGACACCTAAGAGCCCTCGCAAGAAAAAGCCTCGACGACATTGTAGCAAGAGGGACGGGATCCCTGTGTCCTCTTCTTCTGAAAGAGACAGCTGCCCAAGTCATCATCATCGCAGCCCCTCTTCCTCTTCGGGACGTGCTCGTTCCCCCAGATGGAAGACTTCTGAGCCTCCTCCCCCCGTCGGTGAGGCTTAAGTCTCCTTCAGATACAGGTCAGAGTCCGTCAGCTTAATTTCCTTAAACGTTCGTTCCCTTGGTTCGTCCTTCAGGCAATCTGTTTTATCATCGTCTATTGCACTCTACAGACCAGATGTCCTACTGCAAGAGGTGAAGCTTGCTGATTCTCAACGGCTTGCTAACATCCCTGGCCTTCGCAGTGAATATCCATCTGGACAATTCTTTATTAATTCGTCTTCGCCACATGGGCAGGAGGTTGCCTCCATCATCTTCAACCCCTCCATCGTGGTATCGAACTGCATCGTGTCTTTAACTGCGAGTGCAGGGCGATCTCATTAGACCTCCTTCTATCTGGTCTTAAATTGCGGTTGGTTAATGTGTACCCTCCGTGTTTATTAGCAGAGAATCGGACATTTTTTGAAGACCTGGACTTCTATCTGTACTCTTCCTTGCCTGTAGTGGTTGCTGGGTCTTCAATTGTCATCCGGATGCGAATGACATCATTTCGTCCGGGTGTGTTTACCAGTTGTGCCAGCGGAACGCACTTTTCGACCTTTGGGCGTCTTCTTCCCATTCCCATTCCAGCCAGTGTGGGCCCACTTTTCATAAAGGGCCCTCTGTGTCTTTTAGGTTGGACCTTTTTCTCGTGGATGCCGCTTTTGCTGGCGCATCCGGTTCCGTGGAGGTCATTCCATGCTCGTTTTCCGACCATAGTGTCATCAAGTGGTCATGGAACCCTCCATTCCCAGCCCCCTCTACAGGCCCTGCTTCGAACAAGTGGATTCTGAACGTTTCTCTGCTTGACATTGATAAATACAAGGGGATGTTCGTTCGGTTTGTGGAAAGACATCTCCACAACCTGCCTCCGTCGCTAGCTTCCTGGCTTACTCTTAAATCTAAGATCCGCTAAATCTTAAATCTTTTTTCAAAAAGATTCGGTTGGACACCGCTAGACGCAACTGGCGCCATCTCCTCATGCTGCAAGAAATCCTTCGCCTCCTCCAATGTTCCACCCCGAAGGAGGAATATGCTGATGACATCCGCCAGGTGAAGAGCGAGATCAACACTGTCATGACCCACAAGGCCGCCGGCGCAGCTCTCAGGGCCAGATCGTCCTGGGCGTCTGACGTCAGGCATATGTCATCAGCCATTAAGAAGAGATGTCATCGTTTGGTGGTAGAAAATGAGACAGTAGAAACCGACTCTGACATCTTGTCTGCTTTCCACTCTCATTTTTTATCATTTTTTGGCCACCCAGTCTTTCCATCCGACGCTACGATACATTGGATTGAGGCACTAAGACCTTTCACTGCTGATGCTGACCTGTCTATTACCCGTCCCTTTTCCGAAAATGAAGTTAAGAAGTTTCTGTCGATGGATGGTCGTCATCAGTCCAGCCCTGGAATAGACGGCATCCCGTACTTTTTCTTTAGTGCGTCTGGAAACTTCTTGGGCCTATCCTGGTGCAAGTGTTTAATTCGATCCTCAAGGACCCTTCCTCCATTACGTCGAACTTCAGCGCGGGGAGAATCATCTTGCACCCCAAGGTGCCGGATCCTGAACTTGTCACCCAGTAGAGGCCTATTACTCTACTCAACATAGACTATAAGGTGAGTCCAACAACGTCTCAAAAGTTTCGCCGACGAGTTCTTCGATCCGGGTCAATCCTGCTCCATTCCATCTCGCAGGATAACCGACAACCTGACCACTATCAAATGTGTTATGAAGCGCGTGTGCGTCGTCAGACTCTCGCCGTGCTAACCCTTGGCCAGAAGTCCTTCGACAAGGTGAATCACGTGTTTCTTTTCCGAGTGTTACACCATCTTCATCTTCGGAAATTTGCTACGATTATCTCAGCACTGTATGCTTCTGCCACATGTGTGGCGATTAATGGCTCCACTTCGCCTTTCTTCGAATTGTCCAAAGGCGTCAGGCAGGGGTGTCCTATCTCTCCCCTTCTATACATCTTTTACTTGGAGCCATTACTACAATTTCTTAATCGCCACCCAGATATCCGGAGATTTGATTTGCCAGCTGCTTCCATCAAACTTCGTACGGCATATGCTGACGATGTAGTGCTATTTGCATCTAATGCATATTCTTTGAGCCTCTATAAAGAATCCTTCGACCTCTTTAGTTCTTCGACGGGAAGTTCCATCAATCTCGTCAAGTCAAAAGGCATCGCTATTGGGAAATGGACGGTGGACTATCTTCTAACTTTCCCAATAACATTGTATGAGCAGATTACAGTGCTGGAATATGTTTTTTCATTTTTACCTAACATGGACTCTTGTCACTGGCAGCAGGTAATTACCAAATGCATCGCCCGCCTTGACAATCAATTTCGTTTTACCACCTCGATGTTTTTCAAGGCGAGGTTCGTCCAGACATGCGTTCTGCCGATCTTGACCCCCAGGTGCCTGTTCGCCTTGCCATCTCCGCTTATTATTTCTGCATCTACGCTTCTTCTTAAAAGTGAACAGGCTAACTTTTCTGTCCACGCTGCCAGTGACGATCATCTCACGTTCGCCGGATTTTTATCATCTAGTCCGGCGTGATCTGTCATCCTTTCTGTCTCGACTTCGACAGCTCAACCCGCAAGACTGGGGAAGCCTTCGTCTATCTTGGTTTTTCCAGCGAACTGACCAGGGTGCGACTTCTGACATCGTACGGTGACACCCTGAGTATCCATGGTCAGCCATCTTGAAGGCCGTCAAATCACCTGCCTTCGAGAAGGCAGTTTTCAATTTTCAATGGCGCTTGCTGCACCACGGATTCTACTCTCTCCAATGTTTACATCGCTGGGGAGTTGTCAGATCTTCTGGTTGCCAGTTTTGCGGGTCGCTTGAAACCATAGCTCTTGTGTTTTATGAATGCCCATTTGCGCTGTCCGTCTGGGATCGCCTTTCACATTATTATCTCCTGACTGATTTTACATACCAGTCTGTGCGATTTCTGATGGACAGCTCCACCGGTGTTGCGTATAAGCTAAACATGGCCACTTCCATCGCCTTTTTGAATCGAGAGCTCTGGTTGGCTCGTCAGCGGCAATCTGCTGGATTTTATCCGCCAGCCACAGTCATCTGGAGGAGAAGCGCCATCCATCTCAGATCCTTCCTCCATCTCGAATGGCATCGGCTGGGCCCAGCTATGTTCCGGAGACGTTATTCATCCTCTCAGCGTCTCTGCAATGTCAGCGGAGGGGACACGAACATCTCATACCTTTTCAGCTTTCCCCTCGACATCGGTGGCCAACCAGTGGGTAAACCGGCCTCCGTAATGAAACCGGTGCCTCATAACAGCATGTGCGCCTGGGCATCGTACCTGTCATCTTTGGATGCTCGCTGGAGTCCTTCCATCAGCTTCAGCCCACGAAGTGCTTCATTACCAATAGCCAGCCATGGTGTCTCCATGTCACCTTCAAGCCTCATCAGTTTTGCAATAGACAGATTTCTACTAAGATAATCCACACCCATTTTCCAGTACTCAACTTTTGAAAAATATCAGGAGATGTAAGAATTTTCTATTACTTCTGTCGAGATGGACATATTTTTTGCCGACTGTGACACAGACAAATTTGGTTATTAGGAGGTTTAGCATAAAAGCTACTTAAAAGAATGCGCCCTTGGTCTGTACGATTATCCGTCCAGCCGTCCGTCCGGCCATCCGCCGTTTGCACGATAACTTGAAAACGGATTAACTTTTTTAAATTCTGTTTTCAGAAATATGACCATCAAAGTCTTAGCTCGGCCATATCAACTTTTCAGAATTTTTCGTGGACCCCATCAAGTCGAATTCACCTGCTAAAACAGTGAGTGTAAAGAATTCAGAGATACTGGAATGTCATATAACAATCGATTTGTCAAGAAGAAATATATTGTTACACTCTGTTGATCTTTTAAGCATTATTGTAGCTTTCTATGGTCATGTGCAATTTCACTATTTAGTTTGGTTTTGATTAGCCTACTAAGGACGGAGTTTTGGGGGTAAAAATTATAGGGGACCAAAAGGTCTAGGTGTATTTATGCATATAAAGGAGTGAAATTCGGTATCCAGATTCCTTTAGGCAAGATCTATAGTACTATGAAGTTTAGGCCCAATTGTTCTAGGGGGGTCGGATTTGCGGGAATGGCAGTCACTTGGTCCTAAGAACTATGGCAACATATGGCATGTTATATATATCATACGTTCGGAAATGATGAAAAAGGAAAGAAGATACGAGGTTTTTTATATTTCATATACTATATTACGTTCGAGAAAATCAATTTTTTTGATTAAAAAAACTTGGAGAGAGGTAAA
>JAHWFO010019845.1:223545-247277 GCA_023313115.1 Rhysida immarginata | reverse complement strand
ATAAATGTATAAATGTGTTTCTGCTTCAGTGCTAAAGCTCCTCCTTGAAATGTTTACAAGATTTTATTTTTTATAAATGTATAAAAGTATTTCTGCTTCACTGCTAAAGGCCCTCCTTGGAATGTTTACAAGATTTTATTTTAATATACTAGAAGCGAACCCACCCGATTGTATAATCGGGAAATAACCTATTGTTAGATTTTTTTCTTTTTTGTGACAAAATCCACCGTCGCTGATTTTATATAAATGATGATTGCTTTTATTAAGAGCAATTTTTTTTCAACTTTATTAGGAGCTGTAGCATAAAAGCTACTTATAAGAATGCGCCCTTGGTCTGTACGTTTATCCGGCCGGCCGTCCGCCGTTTGCACGATAACTTGAAAACGGATTAACTATTTTTAAATTCGGTTTTCAGATATATGACCATCAAAGTCTTAGCTCGCCCGTGTCAACTTTTCAGAATTGTTTGTGGACCCCTTCAAGTCGAATTCACGTGCTAAAACAGTGTGTGTAAAGAATACAAAGATAATGGTATGTCATATAACAACCGATTTGTCAAGAAGGAATATATTTATACTTTCTGTTCATCTTTTAAGCATCATTGACATCGGCGCGCGCACGTGAAATAGCTTTGTCGACGCACGATTGCTCAAGGGCTGATAATCTATATTATTAAGTAGCCGAAGAATGGTTGGTTGATTGGTTTATTAGAAATATTGGCGTCGACTACTAAGGTCATTTTGCGCCTTTCACACAAGTTGTATCTGTACGCAGTCCGAGACAAACACAAACATCCATGCCCACGGCGGGATTCGAACCCACAACCGGGCGGACTCGAGAACTAGAAAGCCTACGCCCTAGCCCTCTCGGCTACCTGGCCGGCCGGCCGAACAATGGAGCAACGTATTGGTTTTATAATGTCTTAACTGTGTACCCCTTCATAATTTCTACATGTTTTGAGGTAGAAGGTTGAAATTCGGAATGCAGCTTATTATGTGCATGCCCATCTGTACTATTTAGTTTGGTTTTGATTGGTACATTGGGGTCGGAATTGCGGGGGTGGGATTCAGGAAGGGCAGCATATCTGCGTGCTATTTATGTACGTAACGGCGTGAAATTCGGTATCCAGATCCCTCTAGGCAAGATCTACAGTACTATGAGATAAGAAACATTAAGTCTATGCTGGGACACTATATTTCAGTGTTCTTTTTATTCCTTTTTGCTGCCCTCACATTATTATAATAAACTTTTGTTTTTTAATTAAAAGAAATACAACTTTCTTCGCTTAGGGATCAGTAATCATCCTTATTGGCTGATATTTGATGGAATTTCTTTTGTGACTCTTCATAATTTTGAATATTTTGGGAATTTAAAATTGGGAATTCTTAATTATATTATATTTTGCTTAGAAAGCTTAATTTTAATTGTATTTGCAATTTAACTATTGCATGATGTATGAGTTGTTTTTTTTTTCTTTTTCTAGTTTGGAGATTTAATTTATAGGAGTAAAGTATTTAAATTTAAGAAGGGAAATTTGACTTTTTTTTACAAAACTAAAAGGGAGTGTTTTTAGTTTTTATCTATGTCCACAAAATAAAATATTATTATGTGCCTTATTTTCTTTCTCTGCATTTAACTGGCCATACAAATCATATTATTGATTTTTCATTTAAGGAGTTTAATTCTCTTAAAAAATATACGATCTTTTCTTTAAAAAAAAAAAACACAACGCAATGTAATTTTAAACGAAGTTTAAAAATATTAAAAAATCCACTAACTGATCACAAGTTAATTCTTTTTCTATTTAAGATTTACCGTAATTTTAAATCGTCTATGTAATGACTTTGTAACTTTGATAAATACTTAATTTTTTTTCCTTATGACAAAATCGCGTCAACTTTAACTATTAACTTTAAAAGTCACAATTTGGACATGACATTTTGAAATAACAGTTTTCCGTCTATATTTATGTATGTACGTTTGTTATTAATTTTGTAAAATTGTTGTAGGCGTTAATGTGTAATGGCTTGCAAACGCATTGTGCAGCTAACTAATTTCTCGATATATATTTCTCGAATCACGATTTTTTAAATCGATTTGCGTGAAAAAAAAAAAATTAGTGCAGGAAACTAAAACGTAGGCCGCGAAGGACGGCAAGTTCGTTATAGGGAATAAACTATCGCGGCCTGTCCATCGATGCTTTTCTGCACTTAAAATGGGAGGCAAACAGGTTTCATTTTTTTTACCACAATGGCGCTAAAACTCGTCCCCATGCCTGAAAACAATGCATTATTAATAGCCTTTAACTGATCTTCATTATCACTCCTCATTTTTGCATTATTACTAAATATTATTCTCAAAACTTTACTCAAAATTAAATTTTGAAGATCTAATGTATGTTCTTTTACATCACATCCACATCAGAGCCATTCTTTGTTCTTTCTTTAATTATTGTCATGATTATAATAATTGGAAAATGGTCATAGGAGAATTTTTTTCACGGCATTACCTCCGATATTAATTAACAAGTAGAGAAAAATAGTAAAGAAAATTCCACGGCCTGGACTCGAACTAGGGACCTCCATGTATGAGTCTATTTCTCTATCTATTGTCATGATTGTTGTTAACGTCTTATTACAAAACAAAAACACGTGCCATAGGTTTGGTTAAACGAAACCGAAGCTTTGGCTAGGGACGAGTTTTTGCGCTCTACTGTGGCAAATAAGAGAAACCCATTTGCCTCCACCTCTTACCACTGGAAGGACAGGCCTTATATGATCTAGTTGGCCATGGTCTGTCTTCCGGTAAAGGGAGGTTCATAAAGTCTTGGGGGGGGGGGGGGATTCATAAATTCATATCGTGCTTTACTGTGGTTTTTCTCCCGTGTGATAATTGTCAGAAGAAAGAAAAATTTCTGCGACTTGATATCCTTTCCTTTAATTTTAGAGTTCATCCGTCAAGGGAGTCCACCCACTCCTGACAAAAGAATGCTCACCTTCTGTATAAATTGTGAAATGGCGAAAAATCCTCTTTCAAACAATATAACATTTGTCGGCAGTCGTGACGTAATATTGTGTAAAAATGTTTTTGAAAATATTCATATAATCACAAAAGAAGCCTTATGCATTGCAGACCTATTATCAAAATGCAAGATTTTATATACAATCCAATTATGTACTTACATATAAAATAAGCTTCATTAGTAATATTTATATGCATTTGTAGAGATTTAGCCGTAAAAAAAAACTGTTGTATTTTGAATAAATTAAGATCAGAAAAATTTTGACGAAGTCATAAACTTTTGACATTTCAACATTTTTTTACACAGTATTATGCCACGACTGCCGACAAATGTTATATCGTTTGAAAGTGGATTTTTCGCCCATTCACAATTTACTTAGAAGGTGAGCATTCTTTTGTCGGGATTAGGTGAACTCCCTTGTTAGAACCAGTCTGGAGAAAGCACAGCAGAGGTGATTCTCATTCGGGTATCCTATATCAAGTTCAGATAAGCCCATAATTCCTCCTCAGCAAATCAATTGCTTTATTTAGGCTTCCAGCTGGTTTAAGACATTTGTCTCATTTAATTCCAATTCGACAGGAATTACTCTTATATATTTCGTTATATCCAGTCAACTATCCTGGATATGTTCCGTTTTTCAAATATATCCTTTTTAATTTTCTCTAATTCTACTATTTTATTATCCCCTATCTCCAAGGTAAACTCAACAAAGCTAAACCATCTCCTCAAACAAGCCCCAGCATTGTTAAGCCTTATAGCCAACACCACCTAGACAGAAGGCCTGCGCACAGAAACTGTATACATTATTACATCATCATCAAACGCCCAAATTTAGCGCTTATTATTGGAAGAAATACGATTAACAATAGCCGCTTTAGTGTAATAGAACAATGTATGACGTTTCTGTGCGCAAGCTTTCTGTCTAGGTGGTGTTGTTATAGCACGATAACAATTACAAATATAAATTATATACTGAATCTAAATTATTGGAAAAATAGTTTTTAAATTATGAAATCAAAAGTGTAAACAGGATATCATTTTTACTGACGAACACCCACAAGTATGCATGAGGGAGAACTTGACAATAGTTTTATTGTATCGCTATCTTGAAATTTTTCAAATTCTCTTATTTATCTTTTAGTGAGAAGTTCATTTCTCAAGAGAATCGTAAAATCTGGTTGTTCCCGTTTACAGCGCAGTCTGTAACGAATTGAAAAAAAGTTTCAGAATAAGGTTTCTTATTTTTTCCCGTAGAATCTGAATATTCAACAAAAAATAACGAGTTACTATTTAAAATTCAAAGTTGCTACCTCCCCCACCTTCAAGGGGGTGGCGAGAGAGGGCCGATTAACAATAATTTATACAAATTTATATTAATACAATGAAAATAATGAGATTACAGATGATATTGTGATAGTTACAGTCTGGGATTTTCTTTATAATGTTTTTTTAAATTTTCAATAATGTGGGTGTATTATTGTTGGATGTTGTTGTTAGTTTTTATATTTTTGCTTTCTAAAAAATCGTGGATGACATCCTGTATAATGCAGGAATGAAAAGGCAGAACCGAAACGTTCTTCTGTATTTGGATAACGCCACATGTCATCCTCACATTGAACTTTCGAACGTGAGTGTTGCGTAGTTCCCACCCATGATACGACTAGCGTATTCTAGCCTACGGATCAAGGAATAATAAAGTGCATCAAAACTAATTATCGAAAACTCCTTATGTAATCACTGTTGGCTAATATGGAAACATCGAATAATGGGAATATTCTTACCAAATATAAAAAACTGTTCGCGATACTACAGTTTGGCTTGCGGAAGCAATGACAAAACTGCATTCCGAAACAATACAATGATGTTTACACAAAGCAGGATTTATATTCCCAAGAGATGATTTACATGATATCGCAGGAAACTAAACAAATGTTCAGGAACTGAAAAAAAAAACGCTTTACCTTGCGGTGTGTGATAATGCATCCGCCTAATATTACCTTTTGATTGACGATAATTTAGAAACAACTGTTGCGCAAAATTTTCAAAAAAAATCAAGTTAAACAAAGACTTTATTTCATAAAAACATAGATCTTCGATTTTTTTTGGCTCAACCTTGATGTAACGGAAATTTTTTGGTCCACTGAGTTTATATTTTCACTGCATATATTTTTTTTTTATTTTTTGAGGGACTTATGGATTTGTAAATAAGCATTGGAAAATAAAAATTAATTGCTGGCATTAATATAATTTTCATTATTTTTTCAATATTTCTAAACTAAAGAGAAAATAATTATGAATAACTTGTTTTTATTATGTTCACTTCGGAGAAATTTAAAGAAATATTTCCTCATTGTTCCAGTTTTCTCCTTTAAAATATATGAGCATATGATTCATTTCCGGGTAATTACGATTATCTATCACAATTGTGGATTTTTCATTCGCAGATGCCGGTTTTCATGATTAATGTTTCTCATTCACGAAATTGTGACAGTAATCAGACTGTTTTCTCTTATTTCGCTCATAAAGCATTCGCCTTGGAAGGATGCAGCAACACTGTTAACTTTTGAGGATGTTAAGAGACGTTGCTCATTCTGACTCAGTTTATTTCGCAATTTATTTCGCTTAATTGCGTAAGCATTGCGCAGTGTTACTTTTCGTTCTAATTTTTATATTCTCATCCTATGTAAATGGGGAGAATCAATAAATTAGCGTTGAAGATATTCCAAGTATTAATTCTGCTGAAAAATTAGTTCTGTTGTTACTCAGAAATAGAATATGATCTGATATTTTAAATAAAAAACACAGAATAATGGCGATCAATTTATAATGGCAGAAAGTAATATTCAGAAAACATCATGAATAATAGTAGTTTTTTAACGATTAGATTATAATTACGAGTAAAACATAATTTTTGAATAAAACATGATTTCAACATAATTTTAGCTATCATCATATTTTAGATAAATGTCATAAATGTTCCTCAAATTCTTCGTAATAGCGCTTTTAACCTGCATTAACTAATATGAAAAATTCATAAATACTTAAAAATCTCAGTATCGGCATATAATTTTTTTTAACTTCGTTTGATACTATTGAATATCTTATTAGTAAAATATAGGGTGTTTCGGTTGGTTGGTATTAACGTCCTTTTCAACTGCTATGGCCATTTCAGGACGGCGTTATAGGGGCCACAAATTTTGCCTCGCAAGGGTTCTTTAACGTGCAGCCGGCAAACGACTACACGGGACCAACGGTGTTACTTCCCTTCCGAAGGAAGTGCGTGATCTCAGGATTTCCCCCTGAAAAAATCCTCGTCGTCCTCGGCCGGGATCGAACCCGCGTCCTCGGGCATCAGAGGCGATCACGCAACCACTGAGCCACCGAGGCCGATGGGTGATTCTAAATTATCTCCAGTATTATACATGTTTATTACTCAAAAACTATTATAGATTTTAACGTGATTTTTTTTATTCACAAAGAAAAACTCAAAAAGTTTCTTAGCATACCTTAATAAATTTCAATGCCCCCCCCCCTTCCCCCCCATTTATGGCGTGAAGGACGTTAAAGCGAAACTCGATTTCCTCCCATGTTCGGGCTAGCATTTCGGGAGTGATTTCAGCGATTGCTTCAAGAATTCTCTTCTTGAGAGTTTCAATTTGATCAACATCGGTCTTGTACACTCTGTCTTTCACATATCCCCAGAAGAAAAAATCCAGAGGGTTCGCATCGGGTAAGCGAGGGGGCCAAGGGATTGGCCCATCCCTTCCAATCCATCGTCCTGGAAAGTTCGTATCAAGGCACTGCCTAACTTGCAGGTTCCGGTGAGGAGGTGCTCCATCTTGTTGGTAGACTGTGTTGGGCTGCAGTTCTTCCGCCTGCGGAATCAGGTTGTTTTCCAGCATATCTAGGTAGGTTGCTGCGGTAATTGTCTTCAGCGAAAAAGAAAGATCCGATTATTCGATCATGAATTAAACCGCACCAAACATTAATCTTTGGGCTGTTCTCTTAGAAGTCGAGGAGGGATGAAAGTCGCTAAGTTGGATTGCGTGGATCTCTTTGGTCTGAAGCCGTGCTGTGTAGAAGCAAGAAAGGGTTCAACATGAAGAGATCTGCAACAAGGGTTTCCAAGAGTTTTGCAGGAAACAGCAACAACGTAATAGGCCTATACATCTTTTTAGCTTTGACACTTGACTTCTTGGATATAGGATGAATAAGAACTTGTTTCCAGGCGTCCGGATAACATCCCGAGCTCAAGGAGACATTAAACAGATGAAGCAATGGTGAAATAATTGCGGTAAGACAACCTTTAAAAACATAATCTGGGATGTTTGATACAATACAGGCCTTTGAAGCAGACACTTTACGCGAACGATCAACCACGTGCTGTGCAGAGAACGGTTGGAAAGAGAAATTGTTATTAATCTCACTCCAACAATCGTTGAACAAGTTGGCGTTTACAGGTAAGCTGGCGACATTGTTCATGGTGGACGCAAAAGAATGATCAAGCTCATTAAGTGTGTCTTCATCGGGAAGATCGATATTAGATTTTTTAACATTTAAAAACTTTCTGGAAATATCCCAGAAAGACGTCGGCCTGTGCTTTATCTGAGATTCGAGATTATTAAAATAGATTTTCCGATAATTGTCCCAGCCCTTTTTAAAATTACATCTAGCCGACACAAACCTCCTAGTATTATTAAAGAGAGGAACTTATTCACTAATAGCATCCGTTAGAGCATCGGTAATGCTAGTCCAGATTTCATTCACATCAGTAGATCTCAGAGCCTGCTCCCAGTTTTTATTGGCGGCAATATGATAGAGGCACTGATAATCGCCCTTACCAAAATTAAAGAGCGAGTCTCTAGGTTTAGGGTATTCTTCTAACGTGTTAGAAAAGACAACCGACAAGGGAGGGTGATAATCATCAGCGCCAACAAATACACAGTCGGAATTACTGACAGATAGAGCCAAGTTAGTAAAAACTTTATCGAGATTATCGCCGAATTTGTTTTGAACACAATTATGATTAACGAAGTCCAATTCACTGGCCCAGCAGTTAGTAAGAAGCTTTCTATGTTTAGGATAGAAAGATTCATTGGAGTAGTCCCTAAAGTCTGAATAATTAAAATCACCAAGTATAATAAAGACAGAAGAAGAATGCAAGATAAAATCTGAGAGCTCTTTTAGAAAAACTTCGAAATCTCGCATATGTAGGGATGGACAAATATACACGGTTAAGATGCATAAACTGCTACTACCGCCAGAGAAACACCGGGTGACAACTTCGACGCCGACGACGTCAATGCTAATAATAGAAGTGGAAAAGGAACAAGTGTTCGCTTTGATCGACTTTGGTAACGCAATCAAGACTCCACCACCACGGCTCTTGACAGTCCGATCACACCTAAACACATTGAAATCATTACCAAATAACATAAAGTCTGAGATCGTATCATTTAACCAAGTCTCTGTTAAGCAGAAAATATACCGAGAATTCGCGGATGTAAAGTCAAATGTCTGATGGATCTTGGTACGGAGACCTCTCACATTTTGATAATAAATTCGGCTACACATTAATAATTGAAGAGCCTTCCCCCAGGCAAGAATCAATAATCTGACTATTATGTAATTTTACAATAAATGGGGAAAGTAAAACACCCTCAGGCCAAACTGACGAATCAAATAATATATCAAAGTCGTTCTGCCTGACGAAAAGAACAAAAGAAGCGAAGCTCTGAAATTTCGATTTTATTTTACAACACTTGCCCAACTCGATCTTAGGGAAGACCGATGAGACAAATTCACTAAGTGGATACTGGGTAAGATCCGGTTGGAGTCTAGAGATAAATAATTTCTTCTCATCCGATTTAATATTCTTCACACTAGTCAATTAGTTAAAATTTCCGTTAGCACCTATAAGTATTGGTTTATTAGCATGATTTTTGAATCCAGAAGATCGCGATGAAAGACTCGTAGTTGGATCAATTAATTTCGACAAATCAGTTACCCATTTATCTGTGGAGAACATACGACTATCTCTAGTAGCCGATTTAGGAAGTGCCTCCGCGAGTGGGCTGATCCCGTTTATTTGACGTGAGCTGACACCCCCGTTTAATGAATCGATCACTCTGTCAAGTTTTTTGTTAATCTGAGAATTCTCCTCTTGTATTTTCGTAGCAAGTGAGATGAACTCCTTAACAGTCCTAATGGGATCATTAATAACAGCTAAAATTTGAGAAGAAGAGAACTTATCTGTTATTGACGACACAGAATTAAAGCTGTGATCCGGGTTAACGTCTCCAAGCTCATCTAGCTCCAGTGACTCGCTACATCCGCAACGCCATTTTAACTTAACCTTTTGAACCTCGTTGTTGCGAATATTAACACATTTGGCGTGAAAAAACGACTTACAGGCTCCTGTACATAAGAGATAAGGCTGGCGACCATGTATAGCTGATTTGCAGGAAGGGCAAACACCTAATGTGCCCTGCATGTTTCCTGATTTTACCATTTAGAGAGCGAAAGAAACAGTCGACCGTCACCCTGCGCCACCTGGCGAATAATAATAATAATAATAATAGTGAAAATCAGTTGAAATTTTAAGAATATATGGAAATTAAAGTAGTTGAGATTAAGCCCGAACGAATGTTTCTAACAAGATGTTTAAATATTGAAGGAAAGATGCATCATAAAGTTCTTCAGTTAATTTGGACCAATAGATTATTCCAGAAATTGATATTGATCTCTTTAAATAATTTACTCTATAAAATGGAATCATTATTTGATTTTCTCTCGTGTAGTAGTGATGAGAGGAGTTAGTTAATATACATTTAGTAGTTAGGGGGGTTTCTAAGACAATATACAGGGTGATTACAAAAGAACTTCACACTTTTAAAAATTTATTACATCAAAGCTATTCAGAATATAGACACACCAGATACGGATTCTTAAAGAAAAACTCTTGAAGTTTATTGTGACACAGTTAAAGATGTTCAATATGCCCCCCCTGTCGTCACTCGGCATACATCAATGCGGTAGTCGAATTCGTCCCAAACCCGCTTTAACATGTCTCCACCAATCACACGTATCGCTACGGTAATGCGTTTTTTCAGCTGGTCTAGGTCACGGGGAAGGGGTAGGGTGAAGACCGTCCTTTACACACCCCCATAAAAAGAAATCACAGCGGTCGATTGGTCGAGCAAACAATAACCTGGAACTTGCAAAGTGGCCACCGCGGAGCCCCGATCTCACACATTATGATTTCTTTTTATAGGGATGTGTCTTCACCCTACGCCTTCCCCGTGACCTAGACGAGCTGAAAAAACGCATTACCGTAGCGATACGTGGGATTGGTGGAGACATGTTAAAGTGGGTTTGGGACGAATTCGACTAACGCATTGATGTATGCCGTGTGACGACAGGGGGGCATATTGAACATCTTTAACTGTGTCACAATAAACTTCAAGAGTTTTTCTTTAAGAATCCGTATGTGATGTGTCTATATTCTAAATAGCTTTGATGTAATAAATTTTTAAAAGTGTGAAGTTCTTTTGTAATCACCCTGAATATTATGTGTAATCTTAAATACAGGGTGATTCAGAAAGGTAGGTCAAGAATGAAGTACCATGTACAGTTTGTAGCGGGAACATTATATTTCCTATAAAGATGGATCCGGAAATGCATCCTTACGAGGTAGGGATGACATTAAAGTAGGTGTTCAAAATGCCGACCCTGAGCCTCGATGCAGATGTTTAGTCTGCGGACGAGATTCTCACGAACTCTGGTGAAGATGTCCGGAGGATCACGGTCTGGAAAACTCTGTTGGTAAATCCTATCTGCTTCAGTAGCATTACCCTGTGCCTCGCCGTAGACGAGATGCATGTCCGCCAGCTCCTCAGTAGTCAAGCGATCCATTGTACGACAATGGAGTTACATGTTTCGTTTCCTCTGTTTTAAAGGAGAGAACACGAACAATTTACATGTTTAGATCCTAATTTACATGGACCCTATCATTGCCGTCCGGGTAGCGCACATCCATTCCTACCTCGTACAAGTTGCATTATCTCTGTAAGGATGTATTTCCGGACCCATGTTTATAGGAAAAATTTTGTTTCCCGCTACAAACTATACATGGTATTTCATTCTTGACCTACTTTTCTAAATCACCCTGTATAAATAGGGCTAATTGAACAAAATAAAGTTCATCAAATTTTAAAAAGATAAAATTTTTAAATTCTGAGCTGACAGGAGAGCTGGTTTATTTATTAAAATGTGTAAAAAAACGTTTTTGGATTTTAATTAAAAGATTAATATTCTTTAGCGTAATCTTTACTCATAAACATATTCTAAAACAAATTTGTGTGAATGAAGGTGGAATATAAATTTAGTAAAATACTACGCGGAAGATGCTTGACTCTATAAATAATGCCTAAAATATGGGACAATTTTATAGCTAAACGCTTTATATGAAGGGTCCACGACAAATCAGGGGTAAAATAAATTCCTAAATATTTATAAGAAGAGACTCTATTATTGACACAAAGTTTAAGTTTATTGAAATCAATCTGTTTATTACGATATGATTTGTTTAGGTTTAGTGGAAGCTGATTTAGTAATGACTAGTGCAAAAATTTTATTTAATAGAGTTTGATATGTTTTTTAAGATGCTCTTCTGAATAAGCTGAGACTAAGAATGTTGTGTCATCTGCAAATAATAAGCATTGTGCATTGTCAGTAATATAAGAGAGGTCATTAATAAAGAGAGAGAACAGTAGCGGCGACAGAATAGAACCTTGGGCTACACCCTGATTATTAATTGAATTTGGAGAAAATTTTGAATTGACATAAAAGAGTATTGTCTATCTAAAAGAAAGGATGCTATCCAATTCAATGGTAGCCCTCTAATGCCATATAATGAATTTAATTTATTTAATAATAAAGCATGGAGAACCATATCAAATGCTTTTTTAAAATCAAGAAACAAAGTTAATGCAATCTTTATTTGAGCCATCTGGATATTAATATATTCGGATACTTCATACAGAGCTGTGGAGATGTTTTTATTTGGGCGAAAGCCGTGTTGTGCATGAGAAATGAAATCGTGAGAGTAAATGAAATTACTTAAGCGAATAAAGAATAGCTTTTCAAATACTTTGTAAAAGAAAGGCAGAATAGAAATGGGTCTATAGTTGTTAAAATCATTGGTATCTCCTTATTTGACAACTGGAATGATTTTTGCGCATTTAAGTAGTTTCGGGAATTCTCCTTTACAGTGAGACATATTAAAGAGAGCACATAGAGGATATGATTATATAGGGAGCGATACTAATAATCACATCTTGTCGAAGACCATAAATATCTATAGTTTTAGTTTTTGAGAATTTGTTTATAATTGTTAAAAATTCATTGGGAGCTGTGTTGGGGATGGGAAAAAGGTTTCGCGTGAAGAATTGGGAGGCCCTGGACATGAACATGAAATAGAATCATTGTTAATATTATTACTTTCGGCTAGGGAGCATGGAAAAAGTGCTTACAAAAAAGAGAGATTATTTGGATTTGAACATTCATTATTAAAGCAGGAAGGGAGCCTTCTATTTTTTGGGAATGATAGAACCATCTGAATTTGATACCATTTCTCTTTGGGATTGATTATTAAGGAAAAAAGCTTAGCATAATAATTTCTTTGTGAATAATATTAATATGACCCTATTCATAGTAAGAGGCTTTCGGACAGAATATCTATCGGTAAACTACAATTCAGAAGCGATCGATGCAGAAATAAATAGCGCGGAGCGCTACAAAAATCTATTGCAAAGCCAAAAAGGTACAACCCTAGCGTCAATAAACTTTGGACACCAAGTAATTTGGCTAAAAACACAGTGAAAAGTGCATACAGAGGATTGCAGGCTAATGAAAATAGATTTACTGAGTATATGTAACAATATCAACATCGATTTAGAATCGATTTAATGGTGTGAAATAATTTATTCAAATTTATGTAAAATTGCGTTGTCAACAGGTTTTAAAGAACTTCGTACACAAGGGGTCACCAGCATATAGAACTTTCCTGAAGGCTGTAGAAACGCCCAGAATGCTTTGCATCAGGCTTTAAAAGCACCGTCCACGCGACAGAGCACAGTATTCGTGTTGTTTTGAACCATGGGACGTGGTAAGCCAGTAGAAACGTGTATACGGCAAAAAATTATACAGCAGTTCCAGAATAACAAATCCCAGCGAGCTATTGCCCATGAATTATCAGTTCCACTCTCTACTGTTAATGGAATCATCAAGCGTTTCAGAGAAATCGGGAAAACAGAACCAGGGACTGCACTAGGCAAGCAGCGATTATTGAATGTTAGGGACCTACGAGTATTTCGACGTTACATTGTGGAAAACAGGCATGCTCTCATAAGTGAAATGACTGTTTGGGCTCGAGAATATTTTCATATACCCATATCCGAAAGCAAAGTCCACCGTTACATCAGAAGATGCAACTATTACTTATACGCTACAAAGAGTAAGACATTTATGAGCACTGTAGCTAAGCGTCGCCGGGTAGCATGGGCCAGAACCCATCTAAAGTGGACCCTTGCTCAGTGGAATAGTGTTCTGCGGTCCGACGAGTCCACCTTTGCAGTGATGCATGGCAACAACGGTCGCAAGATACTAAAGACCAAGACGAAAGTAATCATACCGACTGTTACCAGAGGAAAAGCGCTGATGGTGTGGGGCTGCATGAGTGCAGCCGGGACAGGATCGCTTCACTTTTGCGAGGGCATTATTAACTCTGCTGTCTATATAAACATTCTTCAACAGCATCTGCGTCCATCCCGCCAAAAGTTGTTCAATAGAAGATCAAGCATCTTTCAGCAGGACAACGGGAAGCCTCATGCTGCTCGGAACACCAAGGCTTGGCTACAACAACAGCGTTTCAGGGTGCTTGACTGGCCTGCCTGCAGCCCAGATCTGTCACCTATTGAAAATGTATGGCGCATTTTAAAGCGAAAAGTCAGACAGCGGAAGCCTCGAACACTGCAGCAGTTGTGGGCGTGTATTTCCGAAGAGTGGGACAAAATTCCAGTAGAAACAACGCAGAAGTTAGTGTCCAGCATGCCTCAACGACTTCGGAGCGTCATTCGTCGGAAAGGTGACGCCACTCATGGTAATGTGCAATAAACGGTACGGTGGTACGAAGTTCATTGCAAAGTGTTGAAAACGGAACATTACAAAAAGTCGCTTATTTAATTTTCTCGTGTTTTTTATGTTAAAATGCTATATCACAGCTGTACTAAAGCTCTGTGCACTCAATAAAGTAATTTTCATTTGTTTACAATTAGTTTCGTTGTACTTATCCAAAATTCTGTAGGTGTCCGAAGTTCATTGACGCTAGGGTTGTAGATAAAGGCAGCATAAGTAGTAAGAGCAGAACATTGGGTACCAAGATGACCTTTGACCCCATGGATCTGGGTACCAAGATGGCGGCGGTTGACCACGCCCTCGCCTCAGGTGGTGGTACCCTAATTGGCATCAACGTGACCCTTTTATCAGCAGAGATAAGATGAAAAGATAAGTCCCCTTCGCCCGCCATTTTGGTTGCCTTGGCAACGGGGCGGCCATTTTGGATGAAAAGATAAGATAAGAACAGCGGGTCGCCCCCTCCACCCGCCATTTTGACAAACGGCAGCCATTTCTGTTTTTCTTATAATTTATAATAATTTTTTATGAATAATAATTCTTTATTAAATACTGATAAAAATATAAGAAATATGAAATGACAAGAAAAAGCAAAGAGAGAAAGAAGAGAGGACAGTGGAAAGAGAGGAAAGAGAAAGAAGAAGGTAAAGGAGAAGTGATTTTTTTGGAGGTACGCTGCCTCTCCCTCCCACCCTGTGCTTGGTGTCGGTGGTCCTGAACTGCCTGTTATGTCGCCAGAGCGCTCTAGTGGTGACATACCAGGGATTCCGGCCCACCCACGCCTTGCAGATAGGCGGTAGGTTGAGGCAGCCGGGGCACTCCGAGACTCGACCAGGGCGCTGGTACCTGTGCAGAAAGTGGCGGGCAGAGCTTAGGTAGTCGTAAAAGACTAGTGTCTAGCGGGAGGAATGCTCCTCGGCACAAAGTCTCCACTGCGCATGTGCGTTTACTTAGCTTAAGTCTCCGTTTCAGATTCGAAAATGCAATGAAATATACTATTTCTTCATAGATTCAAATTATTTATATTTGGAATCGAAAAAAGGATTAAGAAATAATAAAAACAATTTTCAAAATGTCCTTAAGTTATAAATTAATTATCAACATGTATAATTAAAAATTGTACTTTTAAAATTGTTTTATAACTTTTAACATTTATTTTTTTTTAGGAATCAATTTTTTTTTTTTTATCAAAATCAATTTTTTAATCAATTTTTTTTCAAATGTCCTTAAGTTAGAATTAATCATTAACACATGTAATTAAAAATTTTACTTTTAAAAATGTTCTCAAGAATGAACTGAAAATCGCATAATTATACTTACTGCACAGATATTTCTTAAAAGTTTAATTCTGTCTTCATCAATAAAGAAAAAGTTAGAGAAATTAAAAATTAAGTTAGAGCAGTTAAAAATTAGAGAAATGCCCAAGCGCTAAAGCAAAGCCCCTTAATCACTGATTTTTGAAATCAAAATTTTTGTTTAATTTGGGTAAATAGTATATTTCTTTTTACAACAAAAATGTTTACAATTATTTTATTTGTTTTTTATCTCTCGATGATAAAGATCTAATCAATATAAATCTATGTAGCCGAAGTTTTCCAATATAAGTCCATGGAGCCGAAGTCACAAATATGCATGCGCTCTGAAGACTTTTACTTTGTGCCGAGATATTATTCTAAATTAACACACGTCTCGCAATATAATTTAAATACTTGGTAACGTCAATACGGAGCGCAATATAATCGTTTGCTCAAAATAGTATTTCCCAATCATTTCCTCAAATTTCTGTGAATTTTGAAAAATTTCATGAAAGTTAAAAAAAGCATCAGATGAGAACTTGTGACTAATGCCTTCAGTAATCTTTGTGTGTTGGGACTTTGCGAAAAAAGTGAGCACAATTTTTTATAAAAATCATGTACCCAAAACCAAAGTGATCTTTTTATAATAATTTTGTATTGCTGAAAACGAATATCATAACAAAATTCTGAGTTGGCTACAAATTTTTGAATGTCATAGCATGCATTATTCTTGCCTACAGGTGATGTTTCTTCATCTTTCTCTTGTACTGAAGGTCAGGAGCATCTCTACTGACTGCCCAGCAGTAGTTCGCCAACATACTTGCTGACCATATGCCCTGATACCGCTTCTCCATGGTTGATATTGACTGGTGAAACCGTTCACCATGCTCATCGCTGACGGCACCACAGTTTTCGGGAAAGAAGTCGAGATGAGAGCTGAGGAAATGTATCTTCACAGACATGTTGCATCCAAGTATATAATATTTATGCAAATGATAATAATTACTGATTTTTCTATATATGCATTATATATAAAAGGTTGAATAAGTCATACCACGTAGCAGTCGTACCTCAAAAACTATAGCCAAAAAATAAATTTCGTTTTCATATTTGTGTTCAGGACACTTTTTTTAGTCCGGATTTGGCTATTTTTAATTCAAGTACATTTTCACTGTCCACCAGTGTTATCGATCACTAATGCCTGGTTTGCGCGTACACTCTCTCTGAATTTAATACGCTTTCAAATGAATTTAATACTCTTTCAAATACATTTAATACTTTTTAAATGAATTTAATACGATATTAAATACATATAATGTGTGTAAATGAAGTTTAATTATTAAATACTCTAAAAATAAAATTTTTACAGTTTTTACAAATTGGTCTCATACAGTTTTACATGAATTTCAAACATTTTTTAAATAGATTAAATACAATTTTAAATGAATTTAATACGCTTTCAAATAGATTTAATACATTTTTAAATGAAGTTATTACGATTTAAAGAAATATAATGCGTGTTTTATTTTAGTATAAATGGAGTTTAATTACTAAATTGAGTATATAAAAAAACATTCTTATTGAACCCTTGATTTAGTAAATTTTACGGTTAATTTATTCTTAAAATTAAAATAGTAGGAAAAAAATGAACGTAAATTTACTAAAACAAGGTTTCAATAAAAATGTTTTGTTTTATTTAAAATTTATTTAGTTATGAAATTCCATTTACACTGAATTAAAACACATTAGATTTATTTAAAATCGCATTAAATTCATTTGAAATTGTATTTAATTTATTTGAAAGAGTATTAAATTCATTTAAAAGCGTATTAAATCTATTTAAAAGTGTATGAAATTTTTTTTAAATTTGTATGAAACCAATTTGTAAAAATGAGAATGAATAAAACTTTGATTTTTAAATTGATAATAGAACGTAGATAATTTAAAATTTAAAAGCTTAATTTATTACAGGGGGTGGGTTATGATTCACATTCGGAACTAAAGTTGAAGTTGTTGTTTTTTTTATAATTTGAACTACATTCATTTAAATATTTACAACTGATGAAGATAAAAGTTTAAGAAATCAAAATTCCAGAATCATTAATGATGTCAGCTTACTGTTAGTTCATTGAGACTGATAGTATATGATTTTTTTGTTACAACTATTTGGGACTGAAAAATAACTATAATAGTAAGCACTTATTGTATCTTGTCATAAGTAGGGCAAAGTAGATAAAAGGATAGGCAGTGACATCACCGGAAGTCCGCCATTTTTGATCCCACTGTGAATCAGGAAAAGTGTACAATTTATATCCATTTCGACTGTGATTACTGCAAGTTGGTGCACAACAACCAGTCAAATACGAGAAATAACAAAATATGAAAATATGAGAAATAATAAATAAAATTATTATGTGTATTGAGTTGAAACATATTCCTGATTCACAATGGGATGAAACAGTGGGAATACGTTACAACTCAATACACATAATGATTTTATTTGTTATTTCTCATATTTTCAACTAAACACATATTTGACTGGTTTTTCTGCATCAAATTGCAGTAATTACAGTCGAAATTGATATAAATTGTACGCTTTTCCTGATTCACAGTGGGATCAAAAACAGCGGACTTCCGGTCGATGTCACTGCCGATCCTTTTATTTACTTTGCCCTAGTCATAACTGTTTTGTCATAGCCAACAAAGATAAGAGAGCCATCTTTGTTGGCTATGATATTGTACAGTATTATCGTGGCTTACGTAATACATGAGACTAGCAGAGACACCCGGCGTTGCCCGAGATAATTACAGTTGTAAGTTACACAGAAAAACCTCATGAAGTTAAATAATAAATTTGTTTTCACTAATTCTACAATTTCCGTCTATAGACGAAACAGTTGTTCAGATGTTTCCGATGCCCGGATAACTTTTGTCATCTCTGCCCAATACTCATTTCTTCGCTGGCATTTCGATAGATATGAATTATTGTTATAATCCTTCGAAAGATCACTATAGGACATAACACCATATGGTTGTTAGTTTGAAGAGTTGAGTTCATGTATGCTTTGTTATCGGTTATGTCGCCAACTGTAGCTCGAATGAGGGACTGCTTCCTCTGTCATCTTTCACTCTTTCTCAATAGTCTGCTAACTCTCCATTATCTCCAATTACTGATTATTATTAAATATTTCCAAGAAGACGTTAACTTCTAAGAAAAGCGCGAACAACAGGATTTCTATGTATTGTTACAAATTCAATTTTGTTTTATAATTCTCAGAGGTAGGATAGAACCATCATTCTTAATGACCCTACTTAAGTTATACTGCACACTTTGCTCGGGCTTTACTTACCCTCTTGTGTTCTGTCTCAGATTAAAATGTTATCCATCTTCACCTCCGAGGAGCATCACTGGATAATTTAGACCAGGGCCGTACAACTGTGCACGTCGCCCGCGTCCAACATACCGGGTGATTAGTCAATTTCTGACCATTTCACTCGAATAACGTGCAAAGAAAGTTCCGGAAGGAGTATAAGTGTCGAGACGCACGAGGCAGGCAAGCAATCATGGATTTTGTCAAGCAATTTTGTCCCACTAGATGTGTTAAAGGCAAGAAAAAAGGCGGGATCGAAGCTCGTGTTCGAACGGCCGAAGTTGTCGAAAATGTTCGCACAAGGTTGGTCGATTCTCCTACCAAAAAATCTGTTCGCCGCCTATCCATTGAAGAAGGGCTGTCGTATACCACGATGTGGCAAATTTTGAGAAAGGATTTACACCTGTTTCCGTATAAGATCCATGTTTATCAGGAGCTAACAGACACTGGAAGACAGAAGCGACAACAATTTGCGATGGAGTTTGGCGCAGAAATGGAAAGCAATCAGGATACTGTGGACAACCTGTGGGTGTCAGATGAGGCCTTCTTCCATCTATCAGGTGACGTTATTAAGCACAACGTTCGATTTTGGGGTTCCCAGCACCCTTATGAGATCCATAAGTCACCTCTTCATCCACGAAAGGTTATGGCTTGGTGCGCGATTTCCAAAAGAGGCATCATTGGTCCGTTCGTTTTTGAGGGCACCGTAACGTCACAGGCTTACCTTAACATGTTGGAAACCTTCTTCATCCCCGAGCTACGAAGGAGGCGTATACCGCTTCGACATCAATGGTTTCAACAGGATGGGGCTAGGCCTCACACCACTAATGAAGTGCTAGACTTTCTCAATCAGAAATTCGGAAATCGTGTCATTTCAAACAGGTTTCCAGAACGACTCGGGGGTGGTTTCCTTTGCCCCCTACGAGTCCTGACCTAAACCCATGTGATTTTTATCTCTGGGGGTTCCTTAGAGACAGTGTGTTCACTACAGCACCAAGAACCCTAGACCAGCTGCGACAAAGCATCGTCGACTGCTGCACCCTTGTGGATGCAGAAATCCTGGATAGAGTTATTCGGCTGCTAGCAGTTCAAAACGTTCGTGGTGGCCACATTGAGCATATCATCAATACTTTTCCACGGGAATAAAAATTCCGAACTGCCTAAAATATCATACTGAAATGCTAAGTTTGTAAACATTAACGGGTCAATAAATCATAATACTGAAATGGCCAGAAATTGGCTGAATCACCCTGTAAAATGCTCGCGGACAAAGTTCACGCGAAGCCGAGGAGATAGTCCAAAACTCAGGAGGGGAGTGGGTATAGTTTTTCTATGCAGTGTTGCCAGACTTTAGGAGGTGATTGCATTAAATGAGGCATTATTTCTTTGGTTACTAATACTTGCTTATTTTTCGTCTCGCATAACATAGCGCACATTCCTAAAAAGCATAAAATCACTGAACCGGTATTTAAACCGCAATGAGAGAATATGTTTTTTTTTTCATTGTTCACAGATCGGATTCGAAATGTTTAATATGTAATCATGTCCTATCGGGGAAAAAAATATAATTATACCGAGAATATTGTCAGATTATAACGAAGGAAATAAATTGGTAAGCTGCCTCGTTTTGTTTTTTTTACAATGTCGAATTGATAATCAGCAATTCCACTTTAAGGAACTGATCAACGTAATGTGCAATAGGGGGGTAAGGAAGATTACCCGCGTGCACGGGCGCTGCCCGCGGACAGAAATCTTGGACAGCCCTTCTTTAGACCAATCCTTTAAAATTTCCCTTGCCCTTGACGTAGAAGCTCTTATACCCTCCTGCTCTAGCCGAGCTTCTGTTGTTCAGATGTTTCCAATGCCCGAATAGCTTTTTGTATTTCTGTTGCAAATTTCACTGATCAATACTATATACCGGGTGGGCAAGAAATAACGTGAGGTGTTCAGAGCTCGCTAACGGGAATTCTATTAGGCCAAATGCAGTACATTTTGGTGTATATACTTAGTGGAAGATGCAGTTTCGATTTCTGCAAAAAAAAAAATAGTACCAAAAGTCGCCATAGGGGCGCTTATTTCAAGAAAACAATGAATACCGAATTGTCAAATGAACAAATACCGTACAAACCAACTTTAGTAACAACAATAAACAGGTTTTATTTTTAATTACAAATGTGTTTCAATATGACCACCAGTGTGCTGTTCCAATAGCTGCATGCGGTACACGACATTTCAGCAGCTCGCAGCATATCTGCATTAATTAGTCTGATATGTAACGTTATTTGATCCTTTAAGGTTGAGAGGTCAGGAACATGTGCTTGATACACAAAGCTTTTCAAATATCCCCATAACCAAAAATCACAAAGGTTGAGATCAGGCGAACTGGGTGGCCATACCATGGGAAATGCACGACTAATTATTCTGTTGTCTGAAAAACGTTCTCGCAAGATCTGCTGCACCTGACGTCCGATGAGCGGTGGCGCACCATCCTGCATAAAAATGGTAGAATCCAGACAACCCTTTTCCTGCAATCGTGGTATCACAAAATTCTCAAGCATATCGGCATACCTGACAGAATTGACGGAACAAGTCACCGGTCCACGGGGACGGATTTCTTCAAAAAAGTACGGGCCGATGATGAAAGAAGCAGTAAAGCCGCACCATACTGTTAGTTTCGGTGAATGCATAGGAGTTGGCAGACACACTTGTGGATTTGATGCAGCCCAAATACGGCAGTTGTGGGTATTGATATCACCATTCAAATAAAAATGTGCCTCATCACTCCATAAAATTTGCCATGGCCAAGCATCATCCACTTCCATACGTGCTAAAAATCTCAACGAAAAGTCTGTTTGGGTACGTTCATCTCCAGGAAGCAATTGTTGAACAAGTGTGAGTTTATAGGGATAAAATGTCAATATCTTATGCAATATTTTCCTCACCGTCGAATATGAGATATCTGTTTGGAGTGCTATTGCGTGTGCATGCTGGTACCTTGCACAGTACTCATCTCCTGTTCCACAACAGCAGTTGCAACTTCTTCAACGTATTGCTGCCTGATTCGTTTGCGTCCTCGGCCTGGTTGCACTCCTAGAGTTCCGGTAGATTCAAATCGTTCAATCATTTCCCGTAAGTTAGTTATGCTCATCGGTCCTCTTCGTAACGTTTTCAATCGCCGGAATTTACGAAGGGCAGCACTTGCATTGTCGCTCTTCTGATAAAACAAATTGACTAATAACGCCCGGTCAGGCAGAGTAAGCGTCATCGTCAGGCTATTCGTTCGTGAATAAAGGGAAATCCTCAGCCTTGCCTTTTATTGTCATGATGGCTCAACACGGAACGCGCTTATGCAAATGTATTCGTTGTTTTCTTGAAATAAACGCCCCCTATGGCGACTTTTAGTACTATTTTTTTTTTTAGTCTTGCCCACCCGGTAGTTAATTAGAAGGAAGTGTAAAGTAATACGGGAAAAGCTTGGTTGTGGTAGAAACAAAATGATAATTAGTAATTAGGTAAAAACAACTTGAGGCGGCAGTTACTTTAGGTTACGCCTAGAAAGTGGGTATATATACCGGGACTCGAGTAGGTTATATTGTGAGATAAAATCACAAACACCCTTTTGCAGTGAAGCCCCAACACAGTGATGCATAATCATGATATTAATTTTATTATCAACCACCGGTCATCAGAACATGGACGCTTAATCAACGAGATGTCAGTAACCAGATGAGGGACCACCACCACCACCAAAAAAAATAAGGACCAACACCCAAAATACAGCACCAACACCCCAAAAAAAGGCCCACTACCCAAAACAAGGGCCACCACCACCACCAAAAATAAAGACCACACCTGAAATGGCCACACCCGAAATTTAGAAAAATGGCAGATAAAAAAATTAAAATGAAAAATTAAATTTAAAAACAATCCTATCAGCTGTGACGTCACGGGAAAACCCATCACATGACCCGTAAAATGGCCTCCTGTGACGCCAGGAAAGGGGTGGTGGGTGGTCGCGTGACTCGAATGCTGCACGCTGATTGGTTAATTTTAGGCCACTCCCACGTCATTAATATGCGTACCAAACGATTACTCTTCTACTCTAGTACCACTGTTGGCTTGGTACACAGTTACAGTATCCTCCATTGTCTCTACAATAATGGCAAAAGCTTCAGCCAAACAATACCAAAATAATTACGACGTTGCAAAATTATTTACGTCGTATCTGTTAGGTTTCTACATGCTAGCCGCCTGTTTCTTGTTTCCAAGGTAACTCAGTCACATGTTGCTATATGAGGCTTCTGATTGGCTGTTTGGACAAGTGTGAATTTGCTTGAAATTTTACTCTGGAAATGTGCTCTTTTGCTTTGATCTATCCTCTTTGTAGCAGCTGTATGAGGGTATGTGAGGATTTTTGATTGAAACAGACTTCATATTCGGATTCGCAAGGTTTTTCTCTATAGAGAATGACTGTGATCTCATTTTTTTCAGAAAGTGGACTTATGCGGTTTCGCATGTTTGCTCCTCAATTTGTATATCACCGTTTATTTACGAGCATTTTCTTTATTCTCAGACCAAGAGCGTCGTAAATCTCAGCGACGGTCAAGCTTGCCGCATAATAGATCGAAGGAGAGGCAGTCACCAATAGGGAAATTTCCCTCCAAATGTTCATTGTGACAGCCAAGGAATAAAAATTTTTTCGCACTATATTTTTTTTTCTTCGAAGCTTTATTCACTCTAAAATTCTGATTTCTTGGGTGCTACAGTATGTATGTATGTATTGTTGGAATTGCACAGTATTCATATACGAGGCTCGTCCAGAAAGTAAGTTCCGTTCGGTAATAAAAACAA
>JAHWFO010019845.1:177259-198545 GCA_023313115.1 Rhysida immarginata | reverse complement strand
CACGCCCATCTCATTAATATGCGCCTAAACCGACGGGTCATCTACTAATGGTTACAATAACAAAACGCCGAGACAAGTTTGAAGCCGAAGGTACGGTGAAAGATGTGTTGAAAGATCGGTGCGTAAGAAAGAGAAGTTCCACTGATTTAACCCCTCTCGACTTCTACCTTTGGGGAACTTTAAAGAACACGGTTTACGCCACAAACCCACAAACACTGATGGAATTAAGAGATCAGATTGAACATTCCTTCAATGATATTCCATTAGCTACAATCTAATCGGTATGTCGCTCTGTTCGACATCAGTGTTGGGAGTGTACGGTGGCAGAAGGTGGACATTTTGAACATGCACGGACTTAAGGAAGTTTAAGGAATATAAACCTGGTGGGCAAGAAATAACTTAGGTGTTCAGAGCGATGGAAAAACATGATAATACAGAAATCAAAATACTCACAGTCATGACTGTACGTTTCACTGAAAACGACGTCTTCTGATCATGCCTGATGAAGATGACGTTGTTATTGAAATGTACATTCGCGAATGTGTGTATTAAATGTTTTCGCTAGCGGGAATTCTATTAGGCCAAATGCAGTACATTTTAGTGGAACATGCAGTTTCGATTTCTGCAAAAAAAAAAAAAAAAAAAATAGTACCAAAAGTCGCCATAGGGGGCGCTTATTTCAAGAAAACAATGAATACCTAATTGTCAAATAAACAAATACCGTACAAACCAACTTTAGTAACAACAATAAACAATGTTTTATTTTTAATTACAAATGTGTTTCAATATGACCACCAGCAGTAAAGCCGCACCCTACTGTTAGTTTCGGTGAATGCATAGGAGGTGCCAGACACACTTGTGGATTTGATGCAGCCCAAATATGGCAGTTGTGGGTATTGATTTCACCATTCAAATAAAAATGTGCCTCATCACTCCATAAAATTTGCCATGGCCATGCATCATCCACTTCCATACGTGCTAAAAATCTCAACGAAAAGTCAGTTCGGGTACGTTCATCTCCAGGAAGCAATTGTTGAACAGGTGTGAGTTTATAGGGATAAAATGTCAATATCTTATGCAATATTTTCCTCACCGTCGAATATGAGATATCTGTTTGGCGTGCTATTGCGTGTGCACTGCTGGTACCCTGCACAGTAGTCATCTCCTGTTCCACAACAGCATTTGCAACTTCTTCAACGTGTTGCTGCCTGATTCGTTTGCGTCCCCGGCCTGGTTGCACTCCTAGAGTTCCGGTAGATTCAAATCGGTCAATCATTTTCCGTAAGTTAGTTATGCTCATCGGTCCTCTTCGTAACGTTTTCAATCGCCGGAATTTACGAAGGGCAGCACTTGCATTGTCGCTCTTCTGATAAAACAAATTGACTAATAACGCCCGGTCAGGCAGAGTAAGCGTCATCGTCAGGCCATTCGTTCGTGAATAATGGAAAATCCTCAGCCTTGTCTTTTATTGTCATGATTGCTCAACACGGATCGCGCTTATGCAAATGTATTCATTGTTTTCTTGAAATAAGCGCCCCCTATGGCGACTTTTGGTACGATTTTTTTTTATTTTTTTTGCAGAAATGGAAACTGCATGTTCCACTAAGTATATACACCAAAATGTACTGCATTTGGTCTAATAGAATTCCTGCTAGAGAGCTCTGAACACCTCACGTTATTTCTTGCCCACCCGGTACAATAAACCTTATATTTCTATCTCATTTCGTTGCTGAATTATAACGTTTCAAACAGTGTATACATCAATTTGAGACAATCTGTATTAGCGTTTTCAAAAGGCAAAATATCGCATGTGATATGATTCGATCGGAAATGATGAGAAACGAAAGGAGATAAGTTCTTTTCCATTCCTCTCAGCAATATTTAGCAACAGCGACAATAGGGCAAAATTCTAATAAGAAGTGAATTTGGATAGCTATAGAAATAGACTGAAACTTAAAATGATCAGCCTATATTTGAGATGATCTAAAGGTTTACCTGCATCCGTCTTCCGTAAACAAAAGACCGTTTTGTAAAATAATGACTAACATCTTTCCGCTATTTTTTCGACAGTTTTGAGCGTGTTTCGCTACTTTCTCAAGGCAAGCTGGCAGATTCGGATCTTGGATTATATCTGTAAAAAGTGATAAAAGCTTATGAGAAATGTTTTCATAGGTAGCTGTTTTCTTACTTTAATTATAATTCCTCAGAAGAAGCAGTAATTAGTTTAAAGGTAATAATTAATTTTAACCTATTATTTTCTGGCCATCATCCTTGCAAATGAATTTCCTTCCAGCTTCCGTCATTTTAATGATGTTGCTATTGATGTCTTTGAATTTTTCATCCAAACAAACTTCCACTTGCTTTTGAGCTTGCGTGATACATTTAATGGGATCATCTCTGGATTTCCAATATAAAAAAAATTAATAAACAATAGAACTGAGAATTTGTGAAAATTACACTGAAAATGACTAGACAGAGGAGGGGGGGGGGGAGTGGGAGATTCCGGCAAGTATTCGTCAACATCATCTACTGTACTTGCGCGACGCTTTGGGGGATGTAGTGCAAATATTTGCTGACAGGTGCACTTCGTTACAATAGAAGTTGATTCAAATAGGGGTAGCAGTATGAAGCGTAAACAAACGCATGCGGAGTGCATTTTCTATAATTTATTTTATACTCTATATTAACATGTAATTAAAAAATGCACATTATATTAAAAATAATAAAAGAATAATAAAGAATATTAATATTGTAATTATTATTGCATTAAAAAAAGGCAAAACATTACATTATCTAATGAGAAAAAATTGTTTTTACTACAAACTTAAATTTATTACTATTTAAAATAAAACAACTTTATCCATTAATTTTTAATAGTGTTTTTAAGTTACTCATATTCCTGTTGGAGGAATAAGTTTAAAATAATTAATTTTAACTATATATTATTTAAAAAATTAGATGTTCAAAATCAATAAATAAAAAAAGGTTTAAAAGATGTGCCATACAAACACGTTAGACTACACGTGTTTGCTTTTGTTTTATACACACTCCTACTTTTGAATCTACTTCTATTGTAATGCAGCACACCCGCCAGCAATTATCTACCCTGCATTCCCCAAATCGTCGCACTAGGACAGTAGTCGGAAGATCATTAAAAATATTTTAAATAAGGTCTTGTTCAAATTAATGCGGAGACTTTAAATCTTAAGTTTTATTTAATTCAAAGCTTTAATTTATTTGTTTTTGTAACAACATAATTTGAACGTTATCCTTATTCAATTTTTGATAGAATTCCTTAAATAAACAAATTGAAAAATAAACAGAAATCAATAAAACGGCGACATTTCAAAAACAAGGTGCTTCACAATGTTAGAGACAGGGCAGCTAATCCAATCACATGTACAATTAACGTCCAATGAAGTTATTATGGAGGGGAATAACATCACCCACTCTCTCTGGCATTGAAAAAAATCAAGTGCTGATTGTACCACGCATTCTAAATAGCGGTTTGCAGGTCAGATATTGACTAGAATTGGCATCCATCACGATAAACTTCTCTTGATATTAACCCCATAGTTTTCAATGCGGTTTAAGGCTGGACTGCAAGCAGGCCATTTCATAACAGTAACATAATTGCGAACAAACCATTATTTGGTATTCTTTGAGCTATGGGCTGGTGCATTATCCTGTTGGCAAATCCAGTTCGGACAGAAAATTTTAAGACCCTCCTTCAAAAAATGATCGTCCAACATTTCTTGATACGTTTTGGAAACCATTCTGCCATGTACAAAGGCCAATGTAGAATTAACATTATATCAAACGCTCTCCAGACGAATCTCCTCCCAGCTATCATTTACAGGACACTTGATTTTCTTTGGGAAGGTTTGCCAATAGTAAGCGCAGCTATCTGGGCCTTCAAGAGTAAACTTCTCATCCGAATGTGAGGACGCCACTTCGATCCATTGTCACTCCATGTCATGTGTTTTCTGGCCAAGGACATTCTATAACGTTTCTGCTTTTCACTAACGAGGAGAGGGCCCCCATGAACAATCGAGTTTTCTGATGCCCTTTGGTAGGATGGTAGTCTGATATGCCCTTTTCGTAAAGCCAAGTGCGCAGCCTCCAACTTGGCCCTATTTTCGAGAAAATCCCTTTTAAAGTCTGTCTTATATTACTAGTGTAAACTGCATCTCGACAACTGTAGATGTATTATCACAACGGCGAGCAGCCAAGTAGTTAACGTTCGAGCGTACGAATCGCGAGATCGTGGGTTCGAGTCTACGCGTTGACTTTTTTTTTTTGTTTTAATTTTTATATCGCTGCTTTTAAAGACCGACAATTCGTATAGACGCTGCGAAGGAGTCATTACCAAGCACTTCTGGAGCCAGTGATAATAGGTCTACGCCTTGTGAAGAAATTGAGCAAGATTATAGAACAGATGACAGAATTGACGTGTTGTTTTATCCAGCGATTGTGCAGCAAAAGCAAAAACTCACGATGATATATTTCATATGCGAAAATTGCTGATTGAATCCAGTGTCATAACAGACACAGTGAGTACAACAATTAGCAACCGATTAATGCTCCTAGGCAAAGAATTATTCCAAAGATTTATACAAATGATCGACGAAATGAAGTTCACGGAAGAAGAAGCTTTGGTATTAGAACAAGATACACGCGATCCTGTATCCAAAAAACAAAAAGCGACAAGCAGCGAAGAAGAAGAATCGAAAACGCTCGATAAAATTCCGTATGCTCTCAAAATTAAAGCTGTGGCATTAGGCCAATCACAACCGAAATGGTCGATAAATACTTTGCGCAAACAGTCAACACATTTTTTAAAAAGCAGATCAGAATTATCTACTTGGAAAAAAACATATTGAAAACAAGGCGGCACGCGATATGATAAGTTACAGGTCATAAACAGGAGCGTGTATAATCGATTTATTGAAGCAAGAGACGATAAAAAGGGCCTAATTACGACTCGCATGCTGAAGCAATGGCCATTGGGCGCTGCATTCCAATTTCTTGACGGAACTTTTGGGTTTGTTGCATCGGACAGATGGGTGAAGAATTTCAAAAGAATCTATCACATATCTCAACGACGTGTTACGCTATATGTAAGTGCAAAAGATACAGCAACGCATCAAGAACTATTAGAAACTGCTGTCAAATATCAAGAGCAAACGTGTGCAATTATTGCTAATTTCGATCCCAATTACGTCATAAATACTGACCAAACTGGTTGTGAGTACAGAATCAGCAGTTGTCGCACTCTTTCTCACAAGGGCGAAAAAGTAACTGAAGTTGCAGTTGGCCAAATGCAAAACTTAACGCATTCATATACAGCACAGTACTCTATAACTTTATCTGGCAAAATGTTGCCAAGAGTATTCGTTTGTTTGCAAGAAAGCACCGGAAAATTTGGTCCTCGTGTACAAATGGAAGTCGAACAATAAATGCAGCAGTATGCCAACGTTTATGTCATGTCCGCAAAGTCCGGAAAGCTACAAAAGGACACGTACGAACAATTTCTTGACAACATAATACAACCTTATGTTACAATAAATCCATTTTTGTACATCGTGGACTCTTGGAGTGGCCAGACATCTGTAACCATGCATCAGATGAAGTTTACTAACGGACAGGGTCTTCCTACGTGTACGTTCTCGATCATACCACCGAAATGTACACAATTGTACCAACCATGTGACGTTTTTTTCATCGTCAAATTAAAACTTTTATGCGTCGTATGCAGAATTGTTCATATCTTTTAGAAGCGAACAAGGAAATTACACCGAGGGCATATGTCATAAAAATTCACGCACTCATTCACGATCAATTACAGGCTCCAATATATTCGAATATGTTACGGTAATTATAGTGTACAGATTTCTTTGCAAAAATATAATTTCTTGCAATATACAGGGTGATTACAAAAGAACTTCACACTTTTAAAAATTTATTACATCAAAGCTATTCAGAATATAGACACACCACATATGGATTCTTAAAGAAAAACTCTTGAACTTTATTGTGACACAGTTAAAGATGTTCAATATGCCTCTCTGTCGTGATACGGCATACATCAATGCGGTAGTCGAATTCGTCCCAAACCCGCATTAACATGTCTCCATCAATCCCACGTATCGCTACCGTAATGCGTTCTTTCAGCTCGTCTAGGTCACGGGGAAGGGGTAGGGTGAAGACCTTGTCCTTTACACACCCCCATAAAAAGAAATCACAAGGTGTTTTGTTTGTTCACCTTACCCCATAAAAAAGGGTCCGTAGATTTTCGTTTTGGACACTGCACAGAAAACATTAACCTTGGGGGAATCACGCACATGTGCCACAAATTCTCTTGAGTTTTCAGTCCCCATATTCGGACGTTCTGTTTGTTCAACTTACCACTCACATGAAAGGTGGCCTCGTCACTAAAAATGAGGCGGTCCTTGAAATTATCCTCCGCATCACACAACTCCTGGATCTTAGCACAAAAGTCACGTGTAACAATAAACTTCAAGAGTTCTTCTTTAAGAATCCGTATGTGGTGTGTCTATATTCTGAATAGCTTTGATGTAATAAATTTTTTAAAGTGTGAAGTTCTTTTGTAATCACCCTGCATATAACATTTGATTGTATTTATATCAGATACGCCTGGTATGCTGCCAAATTGAAGCCTACAAAAAAAAATTTTTTGAATGTAAATCAAATTTCTTTTCCGGAATGCATGAAAAAGGAAAACTGCAACTGCAAGATTAGTTCTGCATTCATCCAATGTTCTTGGTGTCGCACACATTTGTGTTTCAAATGTTTTTTTTGAAGTATACCATCCAGCACGTTGTATTCGACAAGCCTAACTGTAAATATTCTACAACTTCGAAATTATTTGTTAGAACGATTATTTTAGGTTATTTTATTATAGCGCCCAATATGGGCAAGAAACGAAGACATCAAAACCTGAACATAAGAAGAAATGAAAAGTTAAACATTAAAAAAATTTGTTTTTTCTTTAAAATCTATATATGTTTATGAATTATTTACACTTTTATAACAGATATTATCATCATAATTAGTTGAAAATGTGTTCCTTATTGCTTTTACTTGTTAAAAATATTTTTTTCATTATAACACCATATTATAAAAGAAAAATATATTTAAAAGTGGGCGATAGCACAGTTACAAAACATTAAAAGAAAAAAATAAAACAAAGCCTAACACGGGTGGATTCGAACTCGAGATCTTACCAAGGGTACACCACGACGTTACACAGTTCGGCTGCCGCTGTTGTGACGATTATAGTTTACACTAGTTATATAACACACACTTTAAAAGGGATTTTCTCCAAAAAAAAGGCCAAGTTGGAGGCTGCGGACTTGGTTTTACGAAAAGGACATATCAGACTACCACCCAACCAAAGGGCATCAAAAACCTCGATTGCTCGTTGGGGCCCTCTCCTTGTAAGGGGCGGAATTCTTGCAAGGAGCTTGTATCTCAGATGTGCTGATGATGCAGGAGAACACCACGCAACTGTCAAACCACATTTTGCAAGGCCCGTAATGAAGATGCTCTACGGACGGTCACATTTGCTTTCGCTTGAGTCCTGGAGTTTTTAGAGCATTCGACATCATTCCTGGCCAACTATTGACCGATTGCTATTTTCCCCTCTTCAATGCAGCCATTTGTCAAACAGATTTTCTTTAAGTAGCTAAGGCAATTATTTTGCTTTTTTTGGAAATCGTTTAATGTCTTTCCTGTATGCATTTGAGCAAAAATCTTCTCAATTGAATTGACAAATAAGGTGGCTGTCTCACGGCAATTCTCAGAGACAATAAGCTGAAGTCATTTGCAAAATTCTCAGAAAATGGAACTGTCCGCACTAATGTGAAACACGCGGTGTTTGAAATTGCATATCATATAGTTTTTTTAAATTTTCAATTTGTTTATTTAAGAAATTCTGTCAACATTTGAATAAAGTTAACATTCAAATTATGTTACAAAAACAGATGAAAATGCAACTTTTACGGTAGGTCTATGTTTTCTATATTTCGTATCTAGATGCTCTTGGGATGTGTTGCTATAACGGTTTCTTCTTACAAGGAGATTCCATGTACTCGAACTCACCGATTTTGCTAAAATAAATTCTACGAGTAGCTTTCACTAAATTAAACACCCATGCAAGGCCATTCGATGCACTTTTCAAAATTTTCCGAGAAAAAATTCATAAAGTTTGTTATTATTAACCACGCTTTATAAATGCCCGAATTTTAGCACAGGTTTTTATCGCGTTCTTGTGATCCATCGGTAAGACGCTTGAATTCTATTTTGCATGTACCGGATCAAATTCATTTACTAAATATATTTCCGATTTTCCAATTTGCTACCATCAGTTTACACCAGTGATGTGTTAGAAAAACTAGATCGGCGTCTTGTACTTCCGTTTCCGTCCAAATTTGAAGAGTTGTAGCGCCATTTTGTTTAGGGGAAGAAACGATTCACGCATGGAGATTGCCTGCGACAGTAAGGCGAATTGGCTCGACTCGAAATTGATATATACGGTTGGTATTAACGTCCCTTTCAACTGCTATGGTCATTTCGGGACGGCATTATAGGGGCCGCAAATTTTGGCTCGCAAGGTTTCTTTAACGTGCAGCCGGCAAAAGACTACACGGGACAACGGCTTTACTCCCCTTCCGAAGGAAGTACGTCATTTCAGGATTTTCCCATTGAAAAAAAATCCTTATCGTCCTCGGTCATCAGAGGGGATCACGCAACCACTGAGCCACCAAGGCCGATTGATGTATATTTTACCATTTTTTATTGGCGTTTCGCTGAGATATGGCAAATTCTTTCGTGGCATATACGAATCGAGTGGGTAAAGAAAACCATGTATCGCACTCTCCAGAAGCATATATCAAAATACGTATGCCTAGGAATGGATGAGAGCAGTAGTTTAAAGCTGCATCAAGATAACTTATCAAGGCATCTGCTGACTAAAACAATTCTGTTTAAGCATCAGTGAAAATTATAACTGGAGACAGTAGAATCTGACTGAATTAAAAAATAATGTCTTTTAATCCTTTATACAGTACATATAATTGATTAATTTCATAAACTTTGAAAACTTCAACAATCATGTCTAAATTATTCCTAAATTAGTATCAGGCTATATTTTAAAAATGTTTATTAGGCTATTAAAAAAGTTGCTTTAATTTAAAAATTATTTGGTGTATTAAGAAATTTTTAATTCATTTTTGAAATTTTTTTAAACATTTCATTTCATTATGTCGATTCCAATTTTATTCGATTAAATGTGTTTGAAATCTACCATATGCAATAGGCCGAGATGCACTTTCCGCCATTTTGAATAGGGGAAGATTCAACCTTCAATTTGGGACAGCCGCTAGCATCAGGAGAGGTGGGGAGTCGCCGATCTACTTCTTCTAACACATCACTGGTTTACACTGACGGAGCAAAACTCATGGGATAGTCACCTAATATCTGGTCGGGCACCCTCTGGCCCTGTGGAGCGCAGCGATACCGCGTGGAAGTGAGTCTGCAAGTCCCTGGTACACTTCCGGAGGCAGATGACACCATACAGTCTGCAGAGCGGTAGCCAATTGCGGTCTGTTCGTGGGTAGAGGATCCAGCGCACGGAGCCTGAGTTCAACGGCATTCCAGAAATCTTCGATAGTGTTTATGTCAGGGCTTCGGGGTGGCCATCCAGACGTTGGACCTCCCCTGCATTCTCTTCGAACCATTCTCCGGCGACATTGGAGCAATGTGGCGGCGCATTGTCATTTTGAAAGACGGCAAGGTCGTCGGGGTGTTGAAAGGCCAAAAACGGGTGGAGATGGTCTTCCGCAGACCATTCAACGTGTTTTCCAGAAATACAACGGGGCCCATTCCATACCAGAAAACCGCGCCCCAGACCATGATTGATACCACACCGCTTTGAACCACGCCCTCTTTGCACGCCGGTTCCATCGTCTCATGAGCTCTGCGCCACACATGATGCCTCCCTTCGATATGAACAGTTGATACCGTGACTCGTCCGACTATATGGCGTTACGCTACTGTTGCAGTGTCCATCCGATGTGATTGGTGGGAAACGCACGCCGGAGTATCCGATGGCACGGGGTTAACAGTGGTACCTGCGTAGGGCGACGGCTTCTATAGCCGAGAGCACGCAAGTTCCTACGGATTGTCCACCAGGAGACGCTTCTAGCTCAGCCGTGGTTGAATTAGTCCGTGATTTGTCGCACTGTGGCCCTCCTGTCTCTGTTGATAATTTTTTCTTACCAGGTGTCACCGGTCACGGTCATAGAGGGTGGCTGGAGGTCCGGTATGGTGTCTATTGTGGACTGCTACGCCTTTCTCCAACCATTCTCGGTACACCCTAGACACGGTTGAACGTGTAAAGCCGAATTCATGCACGACCGCCAAAATCGAACTTCCCATGCCCCGTTAGAATACCGTCAACTCACGACGACGTTGTATTTCACATGAATCATACACACAGCCACTTTCCACAAGGTCTAATACACAACTGCGGTCGCCGCGTAGGCCTCCAGGGGGCGTAGAACGCACATAGTATCCGATCGCGAATCTGCTACCCGATGAATTCTGCTCAGTCAGTGTATTTATCCACATTTAATTATTTACATAAATTTTGCAACTTTTCGGATGACATTTAACTCACATAAAGTTTAAATAACACTGTACAATAAATTTGAACTTTTTTCTATACTTTAGATTAAACTATGTGATTCTGTATAAACAAAAGGTGCTTGATTCATATATCAAAATCAAAATGGTTCATCACGTACCGTTTTTGTAGGAGACCAACTCCTAAGAGAAATGTAACAGAGGCTTAATTATAGAAAACACAAACACTAAAATGATTTTTTTTGGCAGTTTCCTCTTGTAGACATCTGTTGGTGTGTCCCTGATAACAAACCAGCAATACTTCCATTCCATCGTTAAACTCTGCTTGTGTGATTTCCTGATGTGAACATGTCATAGATGTAGATGGTTGAAAGTCAGGATCTTGATGGTTTGGGTCATCGGAGGTGTCTTCCTCTGAATCAACAGTATTTTTATGTGGAGCTGTAGGTAGAGGAAGATCTTCAGAATGAGGAACTGGTCGCATAGCACTTCTATATATGCTACAATATAGATACGTAAAAAGATAAAATGTGGATATTTTAGGAAACGGTGCGTGGTAAACAAAAAATAATTACAGATTCGTTATTTTCAGCAAAAAATATACAAGAAGCACATATTTCCATCTAAAGAACATTTTCATGTTGTACAGTGTAATTATTGCACCGAGTACACATCATTAAATACGAAGTGCATTTAAGTTATAACACCGCCGATATTTTTTCTCAGGACGGGAAACAGACAGAAACATGCGGTTTGTTTTGAAATATGCGCGTACTCGTTTTGAATGCGGACAGAATTGGCAGTACTATACGGCTAACAGAACTTTAACGGCAGCGGTGAGAGTTAGGATTGTTTTTGATACTTGAAATAACAACGTTTTCATTATAAGAACTGCGTGTAATCATTCGTTTTCTCCATTTGCTTGGTGTGACACCGATTGAAATTCATCGTCAGTTGAGTAAGACATGTGGTGAATGTGTCATGGATGTGTCTAATGTGCGTTCGTGGGTGCGACAGTTCAAAGAAGGCAGAATGTTGTGTGACAACAAACCAAGACAATCTCGATCTTGCACCAGCCAGTCTGACATGATCGAGCGAGTAGAGAAAGTTGTTTTGGAGGATTGCGGAATGAGTGAGCACAGATCCTCACGCAATGAGGCAGACACAGATCCTCACGACACATCAACTGGCACATTGATTACCTGGCAAAAAGATCCCGTAGCTGCCCTTGTGGCGTTACCTACGGATTAATCCGTAGTAACCCACAAACTTGGGCAGGTAAACAAAGCCACTGATTTTTGAAAGAGATGGTAGTCTGCCGCCATTCAATGACTGATTGCACCTATCACACAGACAAAACTCTTTCAACGTGTCTAAGCCATCGGAGAAGTGTTAACGCAAAACCTCAATGCGCTTGTTGCTTGCCTTTGTTAGATCTTTGTCGAACATCGCTTCCAAAGTTGGCATTTCCGTGCACACAATCCTGCATGAATGCCTGAAAATGTGACGCTGCAGTTTCTTCGTGATAACAACTTGAAGTGATTTCTCATGCTCCCGACTCACCTGACCTGACTCCTAGCGACTTTTGGCTGTTTCCAACGATGAAAGATACTCTCCGCGGCCGCACATTCACTAGCCGCGCAGCTATTGCATCAGCGATTTTCCAGTCGTCAAAACAGACTACTAAAGAAGCGTTCGCAGCGGCCATGAAATCATGAAGTCGCCATTGTGGAAAATATGTAAAATGTGTATAGCAGCAGGAAGATTACGTCGAGAAGTGACACAAGTTTCACAGTTTTCGTGTGATTAGTTTGTGAGGAAAAAAATCGGAGGTGTTATAACTTGAATGCACGTCGTATAATGAGTTTACGAGGCCTGTCCGGAAAGTATCCGGATTGAGGCTACAAAAAATACGGTTTGAACTCACATAAATGTTTAGTCACCTTCAAAATAACCACCGTCTGCAGCAACGCATTTAGCCCAGCGTTGCTGCCATTGGTCAAAACAAGTACGGAATGCCTCCTTTGGGATGGCCAAGAGTTCCGCCGTCGCATTTTGTGTTGTCAAGTCCACATCCTCAAATCTCCGTCCTTTGAGCGCTTTCTTGATCCTCCAAATACAATTCATAACACTGTTGCCGTTTTACCAATTTTAAAACAAAATTTGATGCAGTGTCATTGCTCAATGTTTTCTGTTATTTTCCCCACGCGACGAGAAAAGAAAAACGTTCTGCTTTAGCGTGTTACAACAATTGCACGCGGCACTCTTAACAGCTGCAAATTTCATTACGTCATCAGCAGAAATGTCGTCACGCGATCCGGATTGGAAAAAGGTGCAGCGAGTTCTATTTTTTTTTTGTAGCCTCAATCCGGATACTTTTCGGACAGGCCTCGTATATTAGTATCCATGCTTCGTTAATGATGGAGAAAAGCATCCTTCATTGACATTTCCAAATTGGCCACCAAATTACAATTTCCTATTTCTAGGAGCAGATGTTTGTTATGAACGGAATAAACTATTACCTCTGTCTTTACCTGCACGTGAAATATAGCTCCTTTTGTGAATTAAAAAAATAAAATAAATATAACTTGTAACAACCTTTCAATTTATGAGAAAAATAACCTTAGTAAATTGGAAAATATAGATTATGTTTAATTATAATAATTCGCATATGTATTTTATAAGAAAATAAAGGTAGGAAATTGGAAAATCGGAAAAATAATAAAACAAAAAGTATAAATAAAATTTAAGGTATGTCAAGAAATTATAAGACAACATATTTTTTGACATAACTTATCATTCTAATCATATTTTAATTTCTATAAAATTGCAATTACTTGCAGGATACAAAATGTTATATTCACAAAATATTAGAGGAAAATAATAAAATAAAAATCTAATTTTTATTCTCAATAAATTATGTCAAAACATATATTAATAAACCATAAATCCATTTTTTTTAAATGAGATTATAAATTCTATCAAGCATTGAAAGAATAAGGTTGTGAAATAATTCGCTAGGAATATCATCCCATACATCCATAGCAATTATAATTAGTGAATGAACATCTTAAAATTGCCAATTACATAAACAAACAAGAAAATCCAAAATATTTTCTATCTGGGCTTCTGGCTGACCATTCAATTGTGTTCACGTTTTCTACAGAAAGCCATCCTCATTAGATTTAGACACATGAAAGTTCACTTATTACCAGAGTAGTCCAAATGAAATCAACTTCTCAAATAATATTTCCTGATAATTCTTGAAGTCCATTTAAGAGTTAATTACGGCGTTTTTCCATTTTAGAAAATATTATGGTGTTTTTCCACCATATGAAAAATCCTCCCCAGATTATGATGTTGCCACATACCATATGACGACTGAAGATTTCCCTTTTTTGCTTTCTTAGATCTTGCCATTAAGTGTTATTCCTAACAGGTCCATGAAGATCGAACTTTTTTCTCATCTGAGAAATCAAATGAGTTCCATTTGTCTTTCCAAGACATGAATTTCTTAACTCAAGCTAATCGGGTTATTTTATGTTCTATGAATTAAGTTGTCGCTTTATTTTCTCACGATTGAAGTCTGGGTACTTTTCAAAGGTTACAAATAGTGCTATGATTTATCCTAACGTCGAATTCTCTTGTCATTTCACAAACTGGTATGTCCTTATTTGTTACAAGGTTAAAATCCTTCTTCTTCTCTCCCGATTAAAATGAGTTTTCGTGACGTTCTCTTTTTCTTCTTGTCAGACATCAAAATTCTTTAAAGCTTGATGAATTGCAGGCTTAGACCTTCCAATACACACTGGATAAAAAAATTAGGTTAATACCAAGCATAAAATTTGAAAACAATATGTAAGAAATATGAAAAAAAATACACATAAATACTCTTGCCTTGAGTCAAATTATCATACAAAAATAAACAAATTTATGCAATTACTTTCTGCATAAAAAAATGTTTCTATATAGGGTATACAAAATACATGCAAAATAATTATGTGGACATTATTTTGAATATTAAATTCGAACCAATAAAATGATTTATGCAAATCAACATATGTGTTAAGAAAGAATAAAAGTTGGCATGGTGTTGATTTGATTGAATTCTGTAAAAAGGCTCCTGTTAAGGAATTATCAAGTGTTCAAAGAATGGCTGTTGTGAAAGACTATGAAAGATTGGAGTCTTTCAGAAAAGTGGCTCGTTTACATAATATTTCTCATGAAGATGTGAGGCGAGTGGTGGAAATATACAAAGAAACAAATTCAACGCAAAACAAGGAAGGTCGTGGAAGAAAGCGGATGACAAGTGAGAGGGAAGATAGAAAAATAAGGCAGCAAGCTATAAAAAATCCACGGATAACAGCTGCAGAAATAAAGAAAAAGGTGTTTGGTGATGGTAAGAATACTCCATCAACTCAAACTATTCGAAACAGAATACATGAATCTGGATTGAGAGGACGAATTGCCAAAAAGAAACCAAGATTGACCATGAAGCAAATGAAAAAAAGGTTGGAGTTTGCCAAAAAGTACATAAGAGAACCAAGGGAGTTTTGGAAAAACGTTATCTGGTCAGATGAATCAAAATTTGAACTATTTGGCCAAAAAAGATGTTATGTGTGGAGACCAACTGGAACAGCACTTAAAAGTAGATATCTGAAGCCCACTGTTAAGCATGGAGGAGGTTCAGTGATGATATGGGGTTGCTTCTCCTTCCATGGGACTGGAAATTTACATCTGATAACTTCTACAATGAATGCAGTTTCAATAGATATCAGGTATCCTAGAAAAGAATTTAATACAATCTGCCACAAAGATGTCCCTGAGACGGCAGTTTGTATTCCAAAGAGACAACGATCCCAAGCACACCTCCAAACTTGCCACCAAGTACTTGGCAAAAAGGAAGATCAGAGTGCTTGATTGGCCAGGAAATTCACCAGATTTAAACTCCATTGAAAACCTTTGGGATTTCCTTGATCAAAAGATTCCCAATGATAAAAGAATAAACAAACATTCATTTTCATCTGCCTTGAAGGATGCGTGGAAAATATCCCTCAATCTTTTTTGGAAAAATTGGTTGAAAGTATTCCAAAGCGTCTACAAGATGTTATTGATGCTAAGGGTGGTCATACACGTTATAAATACCATGTGGAACCTTATTTTTAATTTTGTATCAGATGTTTATCAACATGTCAACATAATTATTTTGCATGTATTTTGTATACCCTATACAGAAACATTTTTTATGCAGAAAGTAATTGCATAAATTTGTTTATTTTTGTATGATAATTTGACTCAAGGCAAGAGTATTTATGTGCACTTTTTTCATATTTCTTACATATTGTTTTCTATTAAATTAAGAGTGAAAGCAAATTTTATGCTTGGTGTCAACTTAATTTTTTTATCCAGTGTATGCTGCAATCTTCCTCTGAGATATAATTTTTCCATGAAAATACGGAATTTGTCGAAGTTCTTTTCCACTCAGTTCTTGTCCTTTTGGTATTTTAATATACACTGAAGTAAATACAGTGGCAAAATTCCTGGGAGCATCGTACAATTAAGTAGAGCGGTATCAATGCCTTCAATTCGACTGTTAACAGTCGTCTAAAACGTCTTATATCGTGATTATGTCTATACGACGAGGTTTTCAGAGTTTGAACGCGGAATGATAGTTGGAGCTAGCCGAATTCCATTTCTGAAGTGGTCTCGATCCATTTTGTCAAAACTGTACAGAGAGTACCTCATTTGAGGTATTACCTCCGACCATGAACAGCCCAGTGGCCGAGCACGGATGCGAAATGCTTGTGGCCAAGTGACATCTGAGCAGAATGGTCCTTCGTAACAGACACACGCCATTACGTCAGTTAACAGCGTATTGATGTGTTTATTATTATTATTATTATTATTATTATTATTATTATTATTATTATTATTATTATTTCTATTATTATTATTATTATTCTCTTGCGGGGTTGCTAGTTCTTCACTGGGCAACTCCCAAGTGGTGGATAGGGGAACGCCTCCCAAATATGGGTGACACCGAGGAAATGAAATACTGGGGCCGACCAAAACTAGCAGCGTCTGTCTCAAAATGAGCGGCTATAACAGCGTCTGTTTCTCCATGTTAGGAGCGGCTGATCCAATACTCTGAGACTTACAATCTCAGTTTTATCTCTGAGTCTGGTATTTACTAGCTCCCCATTTCAAATATTAATTAACACAGGCATGATGGAAATTTCTTCGAATGAAACTACTCCAGGAGGCAAATCCTCTGTTGCAAAACGCAGCGCAATCGGGCCATCGAATTCTGGAGAGCCCGAACCAACATGAATGAAGTTAAAGGCAAGAAGGAAATTTTATTTCGGAACCCTTAATGTCAACTCATTTCTGAAAGTAAATAAATTAAAACAACTTGTCAAAGTCATGAATAATTATCAAATCCAGCTTCTGGCCCCCACATACCTGCACCAAATATCAGGGAAATAAGGAAAAGTTTCGCGGGTCCGATTCTCAAAATACCTGAGGAATGATTTAGCAAGGAAGGGACTAATGCAGCCTCCCATGCGGGTGCCATCCGTTATTTTATAAAATTTTCCATTAAACTGTAGAAGATTATTCTCGCAACAAAACCTGGCGGCAAGCATAATATCCCTAGACTCACCAAGTGAAATACAGTTGTCATCGAGTACCGATTGGAGCACTTCCATGGTCTCTTTAATGGGAACACTAGGAAAAAGAGCGCATATGTCAAAGGAAACCAGATGGCATCCTTCTTTAAGAACTACATTGGCAAGTTTCTCACAAGTTCAGTGCTATTTTTAACCGAACAGTCCGTACCTGGAAGCCTAAGGCAGCGAAATTTCGTCATAAGAAATTGAGCAATCAAACTGGTAGGTGCACGTATGTGGACGATTTTTTCGCTGTCTTTGATATATCAAAATATAACCTCGAACAAATTATGACTGAACTGAACAACGTGTTTAACGGCATTAAATTTACTAAAGAAATAAAGAAAGAAGGTAAATTCCTTGACATCTTGATTGGCAGAGACACTGGCGATGGCAAATTAACATTTGGGTTCTATTGAAAACCTACATTCGTACCAGCATACATCAATAAACACTTAAACCACTGCTTCGCCCTCAAGATATCAGCCTTTTAACAGATGATCATGAAGGCTTTTAACCTCCCCCTCACCTCACAACAGAGAGAGGAGGAGTTATCAAGGATTAGAAGTTATGCTGCCAGCAATAGATACAGCGAAGACACGATTGGAAACCTCATCAGAAAACATACAAGAAAAAAGGCAATGGTTCGAGCAACCACCCCGGAACCAGTGAGTGATAAAGCAAAGTATTGGGCGATTCCGTATAACAGAAGACTCAGTAAAAATCGCCAGAAGGTTTGGATACAGGATCTCCTATAGAAGCTCGTACACTCTTAGGAGACCTTATTCTCCTGGGGCCCTATTCCCCAAATTTTCGTGTTGCAATCAATCTCACATATACTATCTCACTAGTGAGATTTCAACTCACACGATTGCTATTCTGCAGTTCAAACTGCAAAACGAACACGACTGGTGAGTACGTACGTCACACACGAGTTTAGACATTTCTAAGCGTCTGGAATCGACACTATTCATCAAGAATCAATCAAATAAGCGGAAACTGTTCCCAAACTATCGCTCAGTATGGAGCATAGCCTAATGAAATCCTAAGTTTTCATTAGGCTATGGTATGGAGGCAAAGAAAAGAATCACATATGAGCAAAAAGAAATTTTATTCATAAATAATACAAGAATGTATAAAGGAAAATTTGAAAACGAGTTTACGAAGAACTTAGGAATGACTTAGGAAGGAAATTGAATTCTTGCGTCGGAACAAAGAAATCAAACATAGAATAGAAAAAAAGACTTTATTTGCACTATCCGCACAATCGTGCGACCAAGGTAAGTGAAATGATGTTTTGAAGACCACCACCCCCCCATAACCAGCTGATATATAAACCCTTTTCTATTTGGTTACGAGTAAAAGGCTAAATTAATAAAGATATCATTTACCTTGGTCGCGTGATTATGCAGATTGTGCAGATTATTCCTCTGTTTTGTAGGCTTAATGCTGATCTTCGAGTTTGATCCCCTAAAATCTATCGAAGGTTGTCTATCAAAATTTTTGCCGAAATCCTTTGATAGTCGAAGTGACAAAATGTTACTCATGACAGTCGAAAGCATCAATCCGTGTTCGTAAAACTCGTTGCCTCCTGAAACAAGGCCAATACGCTGTTTCCAATGCACCGATTAAATGCAGAGTGGCGAATACGTCGGCCATGTTTTTTCTTTTTTTGTGTGTGCGTAGCTATCTCACACTCCATAGGCGGGTTCTTTATCTTAGCGGCTTCGTTAGTCGGGTGCATTGACACCGGGTGATGACGTCATATCATTGTTTCCGTAGCTTACGAAAAAGACAGGCCCCGGCGCGGAAAAGTCACCTGACCATGGTAGGCTGATCAACAATTCAACATTCATTGTTTTCAACAAACGAAAATATACTGATTCTTAAAATCCAAGATGGAAACAATGAGGGTTACATTGTTATTCAGCCTAGGATAATCAGGTGACTTTTCCGCGCCGTGGCCTGTCTTTTTCGGTGGCTACGATTGTTTTAGCCTAGCGTTCTTCTGATTTTCAATCCGATGACGTTATCATTGGGTGCCTATACCAGCCGGCTAACAAATCCGGGTAAGATAAAAAAGCCGCCTCAACTCACAAGCTCTACTCACGTGATTTGACAACTCACATGAAGAGAACGAAAAGCACGGGAGTTGATTTTCGAGAATACCAATTTTGTCTAATCATTTGTGTTTGTACCACGTGACACTCCCAACTCATGTGAGTTGTTAACACGAAAATTTCGAGAATAGGGCCCCTGGGGTCTGCCAAGGATAATATACCACCTGACCAAAGCTCCGGCTGTACAAATTAACTTGCGGGACGTGCGACACCTACATCGGGCAGACACGGAGGATAGTTACTGTCAGGATCAATCCTGACGCTTCTGCCTTCGTGCAGCATATTATACAGACTGGGCATGACGCTAAACCTGACGACTCGAAGTTCTCCACCGTACCTGCGACTGGAGGCAGTTCAATTTTCTTGAAACTATAGAGATATACAAAGAGCAGGGAACAAACTCCTTAATGGTGACAAGGGTCCTATGGACCTTAATGTCTGGGATAACTTGCTTAGGTACGTGCACTAACGACTTTTGGCTTCTCTCAGCCCTTAGTTTCTCTGATTGGACGCTTGGCTTGAGGCTCTTGGTTTTTGACTTCTTTTTTTAGGCTTTTTCCGGATTTGTCCTTCTCTCTGACTTATGTAGAGATAACCTTTGACACCTTCCCGCGCTCTTTTATTGGCTACTTCGTCCCTACTCCCTTTTTCTTTTATATTTTATTTTTTTATTTTTTATTTTTTGTGTATACTTATGCCATGCTCGCAATTGATTGGCTTATTTTATTTCAAAATTTATTCTGTATCCTTGGCTGTCATTTTACCTGATTGACTTTTGCGTTATATTTTTATCCACTTGTAAAGGGAACCTGATTGGTCCCTACTATATACACTGAATTAGCAAAACTCATGGGATAGCAAGCACATTGATTAATGGGCATGGGTCACGAATTCACAGGGGTAACGGATTCTGGGAATGGACCATTAGACGTTGTGGGAAGAGCTTGGATAAGTGATTAATCTGAAATGGCATGTCGTCGCGAGTTGACGTCTTTTGAACGGGGTATGATAGTAGGTGCCCGACGCATGGGATGTTCCATTTCGGCAGTGGTGCAGGAATTTGGCTTTCCCCGCTTAACTGTCTCCAGGGTGTATCGGGAATGGCTGGATGAAGGCATCACAGTCCACAACAGGCACCATACCGGGCGTCCAACTGCCCTGAATGATCGTGACCGGCGACACCTGGGACTAATGATTCAGAGAGTCAGGAGCGCAACAGTGCAGCAAATCACAGACCAGTTCAGTACTGGCCGCACTAGAAACGTCTCTCGGTGGACAATCCGTCGGAATCTGCATGCCCTCGAATTTGGCAGCCGTCGCCCTACACGGGTGCCAATGCTTACCCAGCGTCATCGGACACTCCGGCGTGCATTTGCCACCAACCATCTTGGCTGGACTCTGCAACAGTGGCGTAACGTCATATGGTCAGATGAGTGACGATATCAACTGTACCACGCTGATGGGAGGCACCGTGTGTGGCGCAGACCTCAGGAAACGATGGATCCCGCACGCCAACAGGTGGTGGTGCAGGGTGGCGGGGCGTCAGTGATGGTCTGGGGTGCATTTTCCTGGTTTGGAATGGGCCCTCTGGTTATCCTGGATCAAACGTTGAATGGTCCACGGTATCGTCAACTCATCGGAGACCATCTGCACCCGTTTTTGACATTTCACCACCCTGACGACGCGCTAACGAGCATTTTGCTTTCAAAATCGGACAAAAGTAAGAAAATCCAAATGTAGCTAATGACACCAAGACCATAGTTATTTTGTACCTGAGTTAACGTACTATCCGGGAAAGGGTTTGAAGTAGACCCTTTCCGCACCCCCCCC
>JAHWFO010019845.1:141750-167827 GCA_023313115.1 Rhysida immarginata | reverse complement strand
TAGCTCTGTCAAAATATAGTTTATGTGTGGTGTTCTCTAAGACAGTGCCGGGGATATATTTATAGTAAGGAGTGTGAATGTCCCTGAGCTTGTGTATCTTAGCTAGATGTTGATGTATGATGTTGGCTACCTGGTTATGTCTGTTTAAATAATCTGTCTGCGTGAATATTTTGCAACTGGATATGACGTGTTGGATGGTTTCCTCTGCGATATGGCATTTCCTGCAAGACCCGTCAGTCGATTCTTTAATAATATGTTTTCTGTAGCTTTTAATGTTAATAACCTGGTCTTGTATGGCAATCATGGTTCCTTCAGTTTCCCCAAAGAGACTCCCTTCATTTAACCAAAAGTTTGACACTTTTTTGTCGACGTGTGAGGTCAGAAGGATGTCTACCGTGGAGTTGCTTTCCGAGCCATGATTGAAGTTTAGTGCATGTTGTAGGAATGTTATGGGTGTTCTGCATGCTGTTCAGATTTAGAGGTGTGTATTTTGTATCAACCATGCAGACTGCTTTGTGTAATGGTGATGTGTGTTGTTTAGAGTGAAAGAATTCTCTGAGTGACTGAGTCTGTTTCTGGTGTAGATCTGTTATGTCAATAAGACCTCTGCCTCCCTCTGAACGAGGCAGGGCGAGTCTTTCAATAGCTGCGTGTGGATGGTGCTTTCTGTGCTTTGTAAGCAGTTTACGTTGTTTCCTTTCAAGTCCCTCAAGATCTGTTTGTGTCCACTGTATGACTCCAAAGGAGTAGGAGAGTATTGGCGTGGCATAAGCATTGATGGCCTTGATTAAATTTCTGGAATTTAAATGCGTTTTAAGTATTGTCTCTAGCCTATGAAGATATTGTTTAGTGAGTGTATTCTTTATGTGTTTTGTGCTTCAGAAGCTTGGCTTGATTAAATCCTAGATATTTGAAAAAATCGTAATTTTTCATAGCAGCAATGTGGTCTGGTTCATCTAATGTGAAACCCCCTTCCCTGAGTACTCCATTTTCAATGTGAATGGTTTTGCATTTCTCCAACCCAAATTGCATGTGTATGTCTTTTGAAAAGGTTTGTGTAATGTCAAGTAATTGGTGCAATTGTGTTTGTGTGGAGGCATAGATTTTCATGTCGTCCATATAGAGTAAGTGTGAAAGCGTGTAGTGGCAGCTTTTATTATGTTTAATTGTGTAGCCGTAAGTTGTGCTGTTCAGTCTGTTGGAAAGTGAATTTAGTGCAAGACAAAACCAGAGTGGGCTCAGTGAGTCACCCTGGAAGATGCCCCGGTTTATCTGTATTTTGTCAGTCGTGATGGTTTCACTGTTGAAAGTGAGGTGTAGTGTAGTTCTCCAATGCAGCATTGTACTTTCTAAAAAAAAGTGATAAGTGTAGGGTTTATTTTATATAATCGTAGTGTATATAACAGCCATGAGTGTTGGACACTATCAAAGGCCTTTTTGTAATCAATGTAGGCTGCATGGAGGTGTCGATGTTTATTGTGAGTTTGCCGTAGGACCACACTGTCTATCAGGAGTTGCTCCTTACAACCCATGTGGTTTCTACGGCATTCCTTTTGTTGCTCAGTGAGAATGTTGTTTGTGTCTATGTGTGTATAAATTTTGTTTGCGATACAGGCAGTTATTATTTTGTAAAGTGTAGGCAGGCATGTGATAGGTTTATATTGTGTGGGATCTGTAGTGTTATGTGACTTTGAAACCATGTATGTAATTCTTTGTGTGAGGAAATTTGGCAATGTCTTTGGTGTTTGCAAAATGTTGGAGATCTGTTTTGCAAGGGCCAGATGCAAACAGGTGAGGCGCTTATACCATAAGTTCTGAATCCTATCTACACCTGGAGCCTTCCAATTGTGAGTACGTTTAATGACTTGTGAGAGTTCATCTGCTGTTGTGTCAGTATAAGGCATGTTTGATAGTGTGGATGCTAATTGCTCCTCTTCTTTGATCCAGCTAGCTTCCCTATTATGTTCCACTGAGACAGACCAAAGAGACGACCAATAATGTTGGAGTGTTGTTTGTGTTGGTAGACCAGTGTCTTGTGTCTGTGTATAATCTTTGTTTAACTGCTTATAGAATGTCTTCTCATTGTTTGCGAATAACTTGTTCTGCTGTTTGCGCTGAGTGCATGTTTTGTATCTCTTCAGGCGTTGTTTTTTTGCAGCTAACTTTGGTTTTTATAGTGTCCATATATTCTGTAATGTGTTGATTGTGCTGCTCTTGTCTGGTGTGTGTTTTAATCTTCTTAAATAACTGTCTGAGGCGTTTGTTCTGCTTTGATGAAGTGCTGTTTTAGTGTACTGTGTAAGTCTACCTAACTGCTTGCGGATTTCGTCAATTTCAGACTCAATCCGCTTTTGCCATTTAGGTTTCTGTTGGGTGTATAATTTTTGTGTGTTTTTATGGATTGGTTTCCTACCCAGTGTGGATATAACTGTAAGAGCCCCAGTGTAATAAGTAGGTGTATGTATTCTAAAGATAGAGTTTCTTCAATGTACTGTGGTAAGATATATGTGTTCATGTAAGATAAAATTTCCCATGTTTTGCTGTTTATGTTTATTTTAGGTATACCTGGCCTTTTGTGGGATCTGTTCCCGTGTAAACTGTAAGGTATCTTTGTAGGGTGTCAATTAATGTTTCAATAAGTTTGGTATTCATGTTGTGTTGTGGATGAATATCATGGTGAAGTTCATTGCTGAGTGTGTGTTCTACAAGTTCATTAGTAATGTCAATGTTAGTGTTTGATTCTGTGTGTTGAGTGTCGGTTTGTGTAGATGGCTCGTGTTCTTGTAGCTGTTGTGCAACTTCTTGCATTATTTTCTGTAGCGTGGTAAGGGTATTAAATTGTTCATAACAATTGTGCGACGCTGATCTGCAATGCGTTGTTCAGTGACTGTGATGTGAGGATATGTCTCTTTGAAAATGTTATATAACCGTTGTCTGTAAGTTGTAGTGTCAGTTTCCAATTTAGTGACTGCGTAGTAGGCTCGCATGATAAAACTGTTTATGTCATTGGTCCATTTCATGCGGTGGCGTGGCTTGCGTGCCTTAGTGGTGAAGGGCAAAGAAGCTCTTGAAACACTAGGGACAGATTGTGGCATTGCAGTAGCCGAACAGGGGTTGGTGCTGCCACCAGTGGCCCTGGGAGATTGTGGCATATTTTTCGAACGTGAGCCTCTGCCTAACCCACGAGCGCGGACCTTGGTAACCCGGGTGACGTCCGAGCCGGTATCAGATAACGCACTAGCACTAATCATATTGATCACCAATAAATGGGTGGTCCTGCTAGCCATCTCCATCATCAGCAGGACCTTGGTTGATGTAATCAGCTCATCAGCCCTACTGGGTCATCTGGACCCTCAAGATTAATCTAAGGGTAAAGTAAATCAGACCTGTTAACCAGGGCCGTCTCTCTAAGATGTTGCCACCCTCGCACGATGCGGACGTAGGACCATACGAGGGTTATTATTACTATAATTATTATTATTACTATTATTATTATTATTATTATTATTATTATTATTATTATATTATTATTAGTAGTAGTAGTAGTAGTAGTATTAATATTACATTGTACAGCATTAGCACGTAAATACCGATATACATAATAAGCATTCCGAAAGAACAAAGTTACAAAAGTGAATAAAAGGACCACTGACGAGGTCCCGGGTCAGCAGTACTAGCATCTAGATCCAGACCAATCCAGGTCGTAAATTTAATGTAATTAGTAATAATAAAATAGCTTTTGATATATTTGTTAAAATGCACACAAGCAACTTGACAAGCCTTAGTATTACATTCGATGGCAGTTCTACGTAGATCTATAGGTAATCCATCTCCTTTCTATATATACGAGGAGGATATCTATCTTTCTATAGGTAATCCATCCCTCGTATAAAGAAGGATGTTTGTGGGTCTGTTTGTTTGTTTGTTTGTTTCTTATGCAAATCTACAGTTTTATTCCGATCTTGATGAAATTTCGCATACATGACCTTCATAGCATGAGAAAGGTCACTGTCTACCTCAGATTTCGAAAAAATAACAATTATTGATAAAAAAAATCGATAGTCATGGTTTTGGCAGGGCATATTAATGAGAAATATCTCATGACCAACAATGCAAGGCAAAGTTTGTACAACAATAGGTATCAACAATGGTATCAGCACGCAATTCACAAACACACTGCATGAACCAACAATATATATCTCATGACCAACAATGCAAGGCTAAGTTTGTGCAATAGTAGGCCCATTGTGTTCGCATCAACAATGGTATCAACGCGCAATTCACCAATAACAATGAGCACAGAATGATGATGTAATGTTAAAGCAATCTTTCCAAGAACTATAACAATGAACATAAAATGATGATGTAATATAGATAAGTTTCAATTTGTAACAATGTATAGAATTCCTGTTATTCAGGCTTTTCTTAAAAAAGAGAGTTCTTAGTACTTAATAAGTTCTTGAAAATCTTTAAAAATGATTATTAACTGGAAACAATGGAGAGTTGGCACACTATTGACAAAAAGTGGAAAGATGACAGAGGAAGCGGTCCTTTAGCTCCGTGCTGTATTGAGCAATTGGAAAGCATGTCAATAGAAGAATCGGCGACTACTACACAAAGAGAAGAATGGCCAAGTTTTGCTTCAAGATACCGAGAGTGGGAATTGTAACAATATCAAGTGTACATATAAAGAAAGATGCGTGAGTAAGTAATTATTGAGACTAGCAATGGCATCCTTGGAGAGGTCCATCCATTGTGAGCCTTTAAATTTTTTTTTTTCAAATTTTCATTAAGAATTTTTACTGTATTAATTCTAAGTATTTTCATAAGATATTGCAAAATTTAATCATAAAAACAGTCCGAGCCACGCCCGGGATAGCACCTAGCTTATTTGGTAGCACGTCACATTTATGTATTTCATAAAAATAAATTTTGACGTCACATTCTGTGGTAATGTGTATACTTAGGTAACTGAGATGTTGATAATGCGATGATTAAATTCCAAGAATTATTGATAATGAGCATAAAATGATGATGCAATGACAAAAAATTAATAAGGCAGGGTCTATTGATGAGGTAAAGGAGTCACGCATGTCTCCTTGAGCTCCCTATCAAACGTTCAGACGACTTGCAAAAATTTATGTGGCTGGAAAGGAAAGAGAAAGAACCAGTATTGGTCAGAGAAACTCTGCAACTACAACAGAGAAAGCTATACGCGCATTTGAACCATCTGAGCAACGGGAGTTTCGAATAGAGTATGAGCTTCTACGTCAAGAGCAAGAAAAACTTGAGACCAAAGTATCTGGTCCCGGTATATCACCTAGAATTACTGTTTTTCGTATTTTTCCGTAGAATGGATAGTCCGTTTGCTCTGTGTTGTATTGATTGTAATTATCCCAGGCAACGCAGGTACCTCTGCTAGTCTTCTATGTACCTATCTATCTATCTATCTATCTATCTATCTATCTATCTATCTATCTATCCATCTACCGGGTGGGCAAGAAATAACGTGAGGTGTTCAGAGCTCGCTAGCGGGAACTCTATTAGGCCAAATGCAGTACATTTTTGTGTATATACTTAGTGGAACATGCAGTTTCGATTTCTGCAAAAAAAAAGTACCAAAATTCGCCATAGGGGGCGCTTATTTCAAGAAAACAATGAATACATTTGCGTAAGCGCGTTCCGTGTTGAGCAATCATGACAATAAAAGGCAAGGCTGAGGATTTCCCATCATTCACGAACGAATGGCCTGACGATGACGCTTACTCTGCCTGACCGGGCGTTATTAGTCAAGTTGTTTTATCAGAACAGCGACAATGCAAGTGGTGCCCTTCGTGAATTCCGGCGATTGAAAACGTTACGAAGAGGACAGGTGGGCATAACTAACTTAAGGAAAATAATTAAACGATTTGAATCTACCGGAATTCTAGGAGTGCAACCAGGCCGGGGACGCAAACGAGTCAGGCAGCAACACGTTGAAGAAGTTGCAACTGCTGATGTGGAACAGGCTGTGCAGGGTACCAGCAGTGCACACGCAATAGCACGCCAAACAGATATCCCATATTCGACGGTGAGGAAAATATTGCATAAGATGTTGACATTTTATCCCTATAAACTCACACCTGTTCAACAATTGCTTCCTGGAGATGAACGTACCCGAACTGACTTTTCGTTGAGATTTTTAGCACGTATGAAAGTGGATGATGCATGGCCATGGCAAATTTTATGGAGTGATGAGGCACATTTTTATTTGAATGGTGATATCATTACCCACAACTGCCGTATTTGGGCTGCATCAAATCCACAAGTGTGTCTGCCACCTCCTATACATTCACCGAAACTAACAGTATGGTGCGGCTTTACTGCTTCTTTCATCATCGGCCCGTACTTTTTTGAAGAAATCCGTCCCCGTGGACCGGTGACTTGTTCCGTCAATTCAGTCAGGTATGCCGATATGCTTGAGAATTTTGTGATACCACGAATGCAGGAAAAGAGTTGTATGGATTCTACCATTTTTATGCAGGATGGTGCGCCACCGCACATCGGACGTCAGGTGCAGCAGATCTTGCGAGGACGTTTTTCAGACAACAGAATAATTTGTCGTGCATTTCCAATGGTATGGCCACCCAGGTCGCCTGATCTCAACCCTTGTGATTTTTGGTTATGGGGATATTTGAAAAGCCTTGTGTCAAGCACATGTTCCTGACCTCTCAACCTTAAAGGATCAAATAACGTTACATATCAGACTAATTAATGCAGATATGCTGCGAGCTGCCGTAGAAAATGTCGTGTACTGCATGCAGCTATTGGAACAACACACTGGTGGTCATATTGAAACACATTTGTAATTAAAAATTAATACATTGTTTATTGTTGTTACTAAAGTTGGTTTGTATGTATGGTATTTGTTCATTTGAAAATAAGGTATTTATTGTTTTCTTGAAATAAGCGCCCCGTAATGGCGACTTTTGGTATTTTTTTTTTTTTTTTTTTTTTTTTTGCAGAAATCAAAAATGCATTTTCCACTAAGTATATACACCAAAAAGTACTGCATTTGGCCTAATAGAATTCCGGCCAGCGAGCTCTGAACACCTCACGTTATTTCTTGCCCACTCGGTATATAAAGATGGATGTTTGTTTGTGGGTTTGTTTGTGGGTTTGTTTGTTTCTTATACAAATCTACAGTTTTATACCGATATTAATGAAATTTTGCATACTTGACCTTCAAACCATGAGAAAGGTCACTGTCTACCTCAGATTTCGAAAAAATAATAATTATTTATAAAAAAATGGATATTCATGGTTATGGCAAGGCATATTAATGAGAAATATCTCATGACCAATACTGCAACGCAAAGTTTGTGCAACAATAGGTATTAACAATGGTATGAACACGCAATTCACAAACACTTTGCTTAGACCAACAATATATATCTCATGACCAAGAAAGTAAGGAAAAGTTTGTGCAACAATAGGTATCGACAATGATATCAACACGCAATGCACCACCACTATGCTAGGATTAATAATATATATCTCATGACCAACAAAGCAACCCAAAGTTTGTGCAATATAGAAGTTTCAGTTTGCAGCAATGCATAGAATTCCTGTTTTTCATGCTTTTCTTAGAAAAGAGAGTCCTTAGTACTTAACAATTTCTTGAAAATCTTTAAAATTAATCAATAACTGGAGATAATGGAGAGTTAGCAGACTATTAAGAAAGAGTGGAAAAAAGACATAGGAAGCACTCCTGTAGCTCCGTGCTGTATTGAGCAAATGGAAAGCAAGTAAATAGAAGAATCGGCGACCACTAGACTACACAGTGATGAATGGTCAAGTTTAGCTTCAAGATATCGAGAGAAGAGTCGGAATTGCAACAACATTAAGTGTACATCTAAAGTAAGATTACGTGAGTAAGCAATCATTTAAACTAGCAGTGGCAAAAATGATCCATTGTGAGCCTTTGAAAAACATTTTTTCGAATTTTCATTGAGAATTTTTACTGCATTAATTCTAAGCGTTTTTATGTGTTTTTTTAGATATTGCAAAATTTATTCCAAAAAAAAATCCGAGCCATGCCGGGGCTATCATCTAGCTTATTTGGTAGCACATCAGACCTAAACATTGCATAAAAATATATTTTGACTACATCGTTGGGAATCTGTGTATTTTGGAAACGGAGATGCTGATAATACGATGATTGAACGTTCGTTTCCAATAACTATTAAAACTGGGCAAAAAATGATGATGCAGTGACAGAACATTAATAGGGCAGCGTCTATTGATGAGGCAAAGGAGTCACGCATGTCTCCCTTGAGACGACTGGCAAAAATTTATATGTCTGGAAAGGAAAGAGAAAGAACGAGTATTGGTCAGAGAAACTCTGCAACTAAAACAGAAAAAGCTATACGGGCATTTGAAACATCTGAACAACGGGAGTGTGGAATAGAGCAAGCGGGTATAAGAGCTTTTACTTCAAATGAACGAAAAACTTGAGTCTAAAGTAACTGGTGATGCTCCGCAGTAGTGAGGTAAGTCAAGAAGAGTTTAGATAAAGTCCCGGTATATCACCTAAAATTCCTGTTTTTCGTATTTTTCGTAGAATGGATAGTCTTTTTGCTCTGTATTGTATTGATTGAGGTTTTATTTAACCAACTAGAGTTATAATTTAATTTTTTGAGATTGTCCTGTTTACCTACAAGTGTAATTACCGCGGGCAACAACGGGTACCTCTGCTAGTCTTCTATCTATATATATAAATAAGGATGTCTGTTTGTGGGTTTGTTTGTTTTATTTCGGAAAAAAAAATTATCGATGAAAAATCGATATTCATGATCATGGCAGGGCATATTAATGAGAAATATCTCATGACCAACGATGAAAGGCAAAATTTGTAACAATGTATAGAATTCCTGTAATTCAGGCTTTTCTTGGAAAAGAGAGTTCTTAGTACTTAACAATTTTTTGAAAATCTTTAAAAACTATTAGTCACTGGAGATAATGGAAAGTTAGCAGACTATTGAGTAAGAGTGCAAAGACGACAGAGGAAGCACTCCTTTAGCTCCGTGCTATATTGAGCAAATGGAAAGCAGGTCAATAGGAGAATCGGCGATTGCTAGACTACAAAAAGCGGTAAATGGCCAAGTTTTGATTCAAGACATCGAGAGAAGAAAGGGAATTGCAACAACATAATGTGTACATCTAAAGTAAGATTACGTAAGTAAGAAATTATTTACACAAGCAGTGGCATCCTTGGAGAGATCCATTCATTGTGAGCCTTTAAAAAAATTTTTTTCAAATGTTTATTAAGAATTTTTACTGTATTAATTTTAAGCGTTTTCATGTGTTTATTTTTAAGATATTTCAAAATTTATTCCAGAAAAAAAGTCCGAGCCACACAGGGGTTATCACCTAACTTATGTGGTAGCAAAGCAGATCCAAAGAGTTCCTAAAAATATATTTTGACTATATTCTGTGGGAAAGTGTATATTTTGAAAACTGAAATGCTGATAATGCGATGACTGAACGTTCGTTTCCAAGAATTATTGATAACGAGCATAAAATGATGATGCAGTGACAGAACATTAATAAGGCAGCGTCTATTGATGAGGCAAAGGAGTCACGCGTGTCGCCTTTGAGCTCCGGGATATCACCTGGACTTCCTGTTTTTCGTATTTTTCGTAGAATGGATAGTCCTTTTGCTATGAGTTGTATTGATTGAGTTATTATATAACCAGTATCTAGCACCTACTCCTACGAGGGAGTTTTGCGCCATCCCAGTAAATAACGACTGCTACAAGATGACAGTAGCAGCCGGGACCGACGGCTTAACGTGCCCATGATGGAAGAGCTGCTGGGAATAAACGAACTAGAGGCTGTCACCAACTGCTGGAAAACCAGCTATGGTCAATCGGCAAATGGGTCAGAGTAAAGTCCCCCAACAGCCGCGCCCCAAATAGCTGTCCCGCCAGCGGTGGCCCTCAAGCCCTGGCCGTCATCCAACCAGCAGCTGGCCGCGCCTGAAGTTGCTGAACTCCATCGATTGGCAAGCCAACCGACGAGACAACCAGGCCACGGCCACCCCCTTATATAACCAATTGGGAGTTATAATTTAATTTTTTGATATCTATCTCTTTACCCACAAATGTAAATAATGCCGGGTACCTCTGCTAGTTCCAAATATTTATGGCATTATAAGGAAAATATCTCGACAGATAGGTGGATATAATCTTGAGGGTTCAATTTTATATAATCATTTAATTCGATACTTTAGGATTTATTAACCACATTTGCATAAAGGAGGCAGGATGATTGGTATTACGAAGGGCGCTGGCCAGTTCTATTATAAAGCCAATATTTCTTATCTCGTAAGTTTTGTTGACATCCTAGGGCCGACATTAAAGCACAAGAGGAAATATTGAAAGCCGTTTTTAAAATTGCATTATAAGCAACCCTTAGCCTAGATAAATTATAATTTGGAGTGCTCGCCCAAGTAATAACCGTATAATAAAGAAAAGGAGTATATTGGTAACTACTCTCAATTCCTTCCTTGAAAATATGGAGCGTAATCTTTAAATTAAGGCTTTTTAGATCAGTTATCAATTACTAGGGTCGTACAGAAATGATTGACACAAGTGCAATCAGACTGGAAAATAGTTTATTCACAAAAAATGTATATTACTCCCCATGCAAATGCATGCAGTACAGCATTTGCCTGGGAATTTCCGGATTGCTGTGGTGAACCATTCCTTGGGTACGTATTGGTGCACCATCTGCGGCAATTCCCCTATTTCGTTCTGCATCTCATCAAATGTTGTTCGCCATAATCAAACTCGAGACGGCATCCACATTTGCTGCTGTACGCGATGTTGAAGGTAATCCTGTGCTCACATCTTTGGCTGCAGTTTCCTGTCCACCTTTGAACTGGCCAACCAGTGGAATACAATTCGCCTTACGGTGCCTTGTCTCCGCACACCGAAAACATACGACAATGGATATCACCTACTGAAACCCCTTCTTTCCACAACTACCACACGGCCATCGCCGGCCGTGATAATCGCCTTCCATCTTTTCTGTCTACGTGTGCACTGACGTCAACGGAAAGAACAACCTCCACCTTAATCCTTTAACCAGCTGGTAGCGGTATATGTGTATTTCGCATATCTAAAAACCCCTGCTGTAGTCTTCTCAATGTTTCGTTGTCGTGCGGAGTTCGTTTACGACATGAGAGGGCTTGTGTCAAGCATTTCTGTATGACCTAAGTATGTTATTCAGCCATATTTAAAGAAAGAAAAACACTGCTTAACTCTTAGCATTTTCGATATGAAATTGCAGGATCTTCAAACAAACTAAGGGGAGAAACCACAATTTCAAAAATTCGACTCACCTGTGGAATTATGGTTTCTATCCTTACCTTGTTTGATACTACCATTTGTTCAGTTTTTGGCGTTATACCACTTGTATTATGGTAAGGGGATATAAATTTTTCATTTAGCATTAATAATATTAGAAAGTGACCTACAGGATTGTTGTGGCCTTCACAAGTACGGAACGAAAGAAGACCTCTACAACTGCAGATATATTTGTGATTATCATCCAAGCAGAGCGCAAGAAGAGATGGGCAAGCGAAAAACGTCCAAAAAGGCATGGATTTCGCATCTGGTTTTTCAACTTATGATTTCAGTTTATTTATTTATTTATTTATTTTGATACACATGGATTTTTAAATTAAGAAATGAACTGGAGAATTCATACAAGGAGGAGCCTATATAATTCGTAAATTATACGTCAACGAATGGGGACGTCTTTGGGACTGTCTCCCTTAAGACTTGTATCCGAATGGTATCAGCATCGGGGTTTTTTGCAAGTGTATAATGAGATAAACGTCACTAGAATAAACAACCACTTACCTGCAAATTTTCTTAATTAAGACCGGAGTTGATTCCAACGTAAAATTTTGAAGTAATTCATCACCGATGAAAGTCTGAAAACAAGTTTTCATATCTTTCACAACAGAATCAGGCCTGATGTTGTGCTCTTCTAAGCAATCACGGATATGTTGGGTCTCTGGTGAAAATTCCTGGCAAAAACTCCTCGCCCACAGCCGACCTTAAGGGAACGAATTAGTAATTGTAATAATGAAGTTATACAGAAGGTATTTATCTTTACTAAATTTATAAATGCCATTTTATCGTTACTAATTACCAGCAATGGAATAAAGGAAAAGGCCTACCGGGAATGAAATTCTAGTTCAACAAAATGCTACACATTTAGAAATTTGCCTTAAAATGCTGCGAGGAAATGAGTTTTAACATTATGTAATGAATCTGCCTATGCCTACCTAGGTGGACACTGCCTAACACTACCTAATGAAGTTACCCAGGTTTGGATCCAGCCATCGGCCAGCCGAAGCAGTGAGGTTAGTTTTCACAGTTGAGTGCGATTGAAACTTCGAGCTATGATTCTGTTTTTATGCTCGAAGGATTCCAGGTTCCATGCCTACATCCTATACATGATGTCCGTTCAAAGAGCAGACGAGAACGACACTGATTGGTTCAAAGAAAGGAAGAGGCTCTCGTGAAGAAAGTAAGTTCATGCGAAGAATGTACGAATTTGAATAAATAAAAGTAACAGGCATCAACTCACAACGGAAGATGAGATGCAATGAATAAAATTGTTGGATGAAACAGAACATGTACAAGAGAATCCGCGTACATTCCCGCTTTGCCTGCCAAAAACTGGATGCCAGATCATACGCTATCTAAAATATCGACGACAACTTTCTCAGAAATTTATTCCACTTTCGTATTTGACCCATCTGTCACGGTTTGCATGCTTATCGTTACAGAAAGATTTCATGGCATTGCTATATGTATCTAAGGTACGGCTCCTCTTATTGCATGTAGAGCTCCAGGGACCTAAATCAGTCGCCACACTCGAACAAGCACATCCCATGATGTGAGATTTTGTTGCAGCACTTGATAATCCTTTCTATCGAAGCTTTGGAAAGTGTGAGAAGTTTTGCTCTATCAGATCCTTGCCCATTGCTGTAAAATTATCCCATCAAGCAAGTTGTCTAATTCATTCATTAAAGGTCATGTCGTGCTTCTGGTGCTAAACAATTGTTCACATACAGTTTTCATTTTCGATGTCACACAAAGTAATATCTATTATTAAATCTTTGTAACTGGTTTTAACTAAAGCCATGCTATGGCTGAAACATCGACATTCGATTTTAACAATCGAAGTTTCAAATAATTCGAGTTTTTTAAAAATCCATGATTATACATCAATGTTATAAAAATTTTAAATTTAATAATCACAATCAAAAAATCGAAATTAATAATTACAACGACGATTCCAGTTTATTAGGTACGATTGCATTAAAGTAAAGAAATAATCTATTTTGTCAAATTATTATTAAAATTATTACGCAATGTCTCTCTCGCTCTCGAGTCGAAGCTTACATCGACAATCGATCAGTGAAGTGGAAAGAAAAGTCGCGAGTGGTCCAGGAGCCTAGCTCACTTTGCACGCTCGCCCAAAAAGTAAACCAGATGATGTACACTGAGTTGGAAAAGAAGCCTAATGAACCTCTTAAGTCATCCAGAAAGGAAGTCCCTACAAGGCGGGACGAGAGTCAGATTGTAGATTGACGAATAGAGAGCCTAATCAACAGGATCTAAAAGATCAGTAATTTGGGAAGATGGCCTTGCTTATACCATCAAAACAGAGATCCAGATATGACGGGTCTTCGAAACCTGAGGAGACCTTAACAACGAGTGAGTGATCCAGAATACCGTAGACCAGAGTATTTTCCATCTTGGCTAGCATGTTCATCAGAAGTGCCTGGACACAGGTCCAATGTGGGAATCCCTAGATCATCGTAGATAGAGTGGTTGTTGGCAACTCTTCTGTCAAGTTGGGCAATGGACCGGAGAGCAACATTTAGGAAGGTCTGAATATCCTTCCACCTTGATTTGCAAAGAGCAGGATCAAGTCCAGGTTTGGGAATGGTGAGGTTGACTGTGTCCTTCCAAGCACTTGGGAAATGTCCGATATTCCAGCAATTAATTATGACCTTGGTGATACAGCGAATGACACTAGGGGATAGATTCTTGAGGGTACTCTATGAAAAGTTTATCTTAATAAAAATAAGTCAAACCGGATAACCCCTCTCTCCACATAGTAAATTAACTAAATTATAGAATAGAATCTACAAACAGAAACTACTCCATTACCGGCATCGGACTATCATCGTTGTTGAGAAGTTTATAGGTGAGTTTATTCTTTGCTATTTTTAAGGATTCTAAGAATGGCAACAGTTTTTAGTCCCTGCAAGAGTGCAAGACTTTAAAGTTTTCCTTTGAAAAATCATGTCCTTCCGATAGGATGTAATCTGCAAACGCGAGGCGCTCCATTTGACAAGTTAACACAAGCAACGTGCTCCTCCATTCTTGTTTGTGTTGCATGCCGGGAATTTCCAATATATTCCTTGTATTGTATCACACGTCGCACACAAGAGCTTATAGACTCCGCCTTTTTTCTACTGGGATTTTGTCTGTCATCTTGCAGAGATTGCTTCTAAGGGTGTTGCCACTCCTAAACGCTATTTTATAGTTAAAGTCCCTACAATTTTTTCTTAATTCATAGTTAGACGTTGATTATAAGGGAGAACCAAAGTCTGTTTCTTCCAACCTTCATTGTTTCTTATCCATGTTGTGTTCTAGTTTTATAGTTTTATCTATTTTAACCTTGAGTTTGTTTATGATATCGTCTTGGTATCCATTGAATTTGGTAAAGGGTTTTATGGTGTCTAGTTCATGTCTTCTTTCTTCTTCGGTGAGTAGGAGAAGGGCTGCTCTTCTCAACTGATGGTGAAAAGCTGCCAATTTATGATCGGAATCATTTTTTATGAAAGCAGGGATGCAATTGGGCTTGTGGTGCACCCCTAATGACAACTTACTATCTACACGGAAACTACATGTCTAAAAAGGTTAAATTTGGTATATTTCAATTTCCATAGTGAATGTACCATGTAGGGTAGATGTACCAGTAATTGACAATTCACGATTTAAAGGCTTTTTAATAAACTAACAAGGCAAGAAAAGGGACTAGTGTTTCCACCTCGTATTAAGAAATGTATTAGGCTTCCCAAAACAGCAAAACACTAGGAACTTTGCTCCCTATTATAGTCGCAAACACATATTGATTGTTCAATGCCTTACAGAGTCGAAAGAAACCTTATAATGAACCACTTCGCGAGGATTTGATTACTTGAATTTATTTCATAAACGTTATGCAATATTTGTTATTAATTTTACGTGAACCTTTTTTGTGTGATCAATACTTATAGTAGTAACAGAAATTCAGATGATCAATGTGTTAACTGTTTTAATCAACCGTCAACTACTAGAATCCAGATATGTAGTGTCACTAGTAATTGACATAACCTAAAAATTATTGATAATTTCTCTGTTAAAAAATGAACAAAAACATACTAATGTGATAGAGAATGTAGAGTAATAATAAAAGAAACATGATGGTTTTAGGTGTAACTTCTTTATTTCCAGTAACTGACTTGGCTGTGTCAATTACACCATGTAATACAAATTTTGTTCCTGCGTTGTAATCATTTTATTCCATTAGGATATAATTAAAAATGATGGAAATTAATAACTAAACTGTTCAAACTTTGCTTTTGTGTCAGCATTCACACATTGCTCCATCGGCCTCGGTGGCTCAGTGGTTGCGTGATCGCTTCTGATGCCCGAGGATGCGGGTTCGACCCCGGCCGAGAACGACGAGTATTATTTTAGGGGGAAAATCCTGAGATCACGCACTTCCTGTGGAAGGGAAGTAAAGCCGTTGGTCTCGTGTAGTCGTCTGGTGGCTCACGTTAAAGAACCCTTGCGCGGCAAAATTTGCGGCCCTTACAACGCCGTCCTGAAATCACTATGGCAGTTGAAAAGGACGTTAATATCTAGCAAACCAACCAACACACTCCCTCCACAAATGGAACATTTTTAAATTAACAAGAAAATTCAAACTGAGCACCAAGAAAACAAAGAATTAATTAGGCAAAAATGCACAAAAAAACAAAATTAAAAGATCAAAGCACAAAAACACAACGAAAATTATATTTCTGACAAAAGTGTGTCCCGGCCCTGCAAGATTAACTGCTCTGAAAAAGGCCAGGAGACGCTTTTGGCAAAAATCTAATTTCTGTAATGACAAAAGCCCCTCGTTTTTTCTTTTTATTATTATTAAACTTTCCGAAGTAATAAGTAGCTTTATTTTACATGAACTGATTTTTCAATTGAAAAATCATTACCTTTGCTTGGAGACGTATCTCCAGTTAATAATTATTATTATTCACTTGTGAGTTCATCAACTTTCTGATGGTTTGCAGTGGAGAAATTGTCGATCTGCGGGCCAGGTTCCTGTCTCCCATTGGGCTTTCAACCGTGACAACTTGGTTGTCTTTAAGACACCTTAAGACAGCTAGGCTGTCCGTGGTGTCTGCGATAGCCCAACTGGTAGAGGCATCGGCCATGATAGTCGAGGTTCCTGGTTCGAATCCGGGTCGCAGAATTTTTCCTTCAATTTTTCAATTGAAAAATCATTACCTTTGCTTGGAGACATATCTCCAGTTAATAATTATTATTATTATTTACATGAACTCTTTCCTTACGAACTGCTAAAACCTTAATATCAGGTATATCAAACTCCTGACCGCTAAGGCAAAGTTTCATAGAATTAACCGTTACTATAATTATTATTTAGAATAAATAAATACAGAAATAACAATTATATCCCAGGAATATAGAAAAAAGTAAATTTTGTTACATGGTGTTATAGGAACTTGACTTTCAATTTCTAGATTACCCACTTTGACATAATAATAAGGTCCTATTCGCCGATTCTCTTCGTTGGCCCTAAATCTTGTCACAGCGACGATCAACAGTAGCCCAGGACAAAGTTTTCCAAGAAGAAAACTACTACTGGTATTTTGTTTATTATGATAAGAACTAGCATAGAATGAATTGGATAAATTTTGTATGTAGGAGAACAATCGTCAAAAATCAAGTTTTTCTACGAACAATTTGTTGGCCAAGATCTGATGATACTGGCCTACTGGAAAACACCTTCATTTTCTATGGTCCTTGCACTCTGCATGGGGGTGGACTGATTTTATTTATTACTTCAAAGGAAAAAAAGATTAAGTTATAAAAAGCACAATTTTAGTTACTGTTAAATACTTTACACATTCTTAAAAATGCTTGATTTCATCAGCTACTTTTGAATTTTATTTACGTACACAATTTCGTTTCATTGTAACAGAGCTCTACAAATCCTGTATTTTGGTGGCCAATTGCTACCAGAAATTCTATTTTGGCTATAATGTTCAAACAGGTGGTAGCCATTTACCGTATTTATTCTACTATAACGCGACTTCTTGTATAACGCGACTCCACTTTTTTGGCCCAAAAAATCGGCAAAAATCCTATCCTCTTGTATAACGCGACCCCCATTTTTGACTCCTCGCGAGAAATAAAATGTACAAACTTATACAGAAAAAAAAATCTTTATTTTTAAATAGTCTGGATATTTAATATTCAAAAACCTTCAAAATCTGATTCATCTGTGTCTTCGAACAGGTCTTTCCAATCTTCCTCAGTTAATTTGACATCTGTATCCCAGTCTTCTTCCTCTAAACTGCTTTGGTTCGAGGCAGTTTTGAAGTAGGCTTAATTAGAAGTTGCGATGTTTGGGAGAAGTTATTATCGATGTTGTTAGAAGTTGGCGACGAGTAATACGAATAAAAAGTGAATTAATATATTGTATAATGAACTGGACATTATATGCGATGTAATTAATGTATAACACACGGCAAATTCGTCTGAATGTCATCAGTACAGAAAGCGACTTCGACAAAAGCAACTGCCTCAACTTCGAGGCAGTTTGGAAGTTTATAGCCCTACATTGATATGGAAAGCTTTCTCATTCGCACATCGACAAAAAAACACAACAGTACATCAATTTTCTTAATAAAAAGACAAGTAATCTTTATTCAGTTTAATATTTTCACTACATAAGCTTTTTTGTAGGCTTTGGTTCGAGGCAGTTTTGAAGTAGGCCTATTTAGAAGTATCAATGTTTGGGAGAAGTTATTATCGATGTTGTTATTATCGATGTTGTTATTATCGACGATCGGCCGCAGTCGTCGGAGGGCTGATTTTTATCCTCTAGTATAACGCGACCCAGCAAATTTAGATGCTTTTTTAGGCCAAAAAAAATTCGCGTTATAGTAGAATAAATACGGTAGCTAATTACGTTACTGTATATATGAAGGCAGTCGTGGTCTTTTTTTCCACTTTGTTACATACGTATTTATTCTTCTTGATTACTCGGTCGGCACATGAGGCACTGATTCGAATTCCATGTGCATCTTTTCCTTTTTATTAACGACGCAAGGCTGCAATTCTCGGCCATGCATCATGTTTCAGTTTTGTTTATTTTCGTTTTTCATATGTTATTTAAATGCAAAAAGCTGCTCGCAATGGAAAACTTATTTCTTGTGAACTTTTGTTTATATAATTATTATTTTACTAATTAACGTATTTCTTGACTTAACGTCATTCATTTCGTTATAATGTCGAATGAAATATTAAAAGATAACTATGGTTATTAAAACTAATTTATTTATTGAAAATTTTATTTTTTTTTATTTTTTTAATAATATAATATATTATATTTTTAAGTTTAAAATACAGTTTTGCCAAACCCCGAAGCCTTACTATAGGCTTGTATGGGATTATAGGGACAAAAGATTATATAAACAAGAACAGAAAATTAATAACATACAAAAACAAATTCAAATGTATACAAAATACAAATAAAGTTTTCAAGTAACCAAAATAATTCTAAAAATAATTACAAATAATTTTTCCAAATTAATAAACAATTTTTTAACATTCTATATGTTATAATACGTAATATCCATGTCGGGAGTCTATTAAAAGTCTGTGGTATGTAATATTCTCTTTCTCTTGCACCATATAAATTAAAGATTTTTGGTACTACATATTTGTATTGTTTTCTTAAGCCGTATTGAGTTTTTCTTTTAATTAAATAATTTTTTGAAAAAAAATTTTCTATAATAATCCGATATTCTATCAAATCTGTAACTTTTTGTATTCCTAATTTTTTATAAGTATTTAATAAGCTGTTTTTTTCCAAATATGTTTCAGTAACCATTGATTTTATAATTCTATCTTGCAAGTCTTCTACTTTTGAGAATTGTGCTCCATGATGATAAACCAATAGACCATAGCGTATTCTTGATTCAAAGTGTGTATAATATAATAATTTTCTAACCCTTAGAGGACAGTAAAATTTAACAAAAAACATCAAGTATAAGATTTTGCGTAATTTTGACACTAAATTATTTATGTGAATGTGCCATGATAGAGTGGCATCGATATCTAATCCTAAATATTTTATGCTTTTAACTTCTTGGATTTTTGGACATTTACATAAGCAATTATCTTTCCAATCCTCCATGCTCTCCATACACTCCATTTTATGAAAAAATAACTTTTGCGTCAAGAAATTATCATATTGTTTATGTGGAATTATAAATTTCATTAAATGTGTTTTATTCAGATTTAAACTCATCTTATTATTTTTTATCCATTTAATTGTTAGAGCTAAATTTTTCTGCGTATCTCTTAAAACTTTTTCTTCATTTTTATGCATGGTTAGTAAAGCAACATCATCTGCATATATATAAAATTGTGCATTAGGGACATAATTGGGTAGATCATTTATAAAAATGTTGAACATTAATGGACTTAATATTGACCCTTGTGGAATACCATTTGTGATTTCACAAACTGAACTTTCAGAATCATTTACCTTAACCTTTTGCATTCTATTGGTATACATTCCTTTCAACAAATTTAAAAATTGTCCTCTTATACCATATTGTTCTAATTTTAAAAACAAAATATCACGATTCACCAAATCATAGGCTTTATTTAAATCCATAAAAATAACTGTTGAATTAACACCATGATGAAAGGATTTGTTTAATTTTTGTGTCAATTCCATTAATAAACTTTGGGTTGACATTTTTTTTCTATATCCATATATTTCTTTACCAAAAATATTGTTCTTTTCCCAAAATTCCTCCAGTTTTATTTTAATCCAATGTTCAAAAATTTTTGTTATTATAGAAAGTATAGATATTGGTCGATAATTATTTAAATCTGTCTTTTTACCTTTCTTATAGATTGGTCTAACCTTTGACATTTTCATCTGCTCCGGCCATTCATTTGTCTTCAATATTACATTGTATAAATGAGTAAAAGGTTTTACAAAAATTTTACCATTACTTCTAATGTCCCTTGCCCTAATTCCATCAATTCCTGAAGACTTATTTATATTTAGACTTGCAATAATTTTCTCAATTTCTTTTTCTTCCACAGAATTTATAACAATAGAATTTTGTAACGATATAATTTTACTTCCATCATATTTCTCATCCTTAACTCCATCTATAAAGGTCTTAACTTGTTCTTGAAAATTATTATTAAACCCTTCTACATGCTGTTCAAGGAATTTATCCTCATTTTCTGTAGTTTTGTTATTTTTTCCCAATAAATTATTAACTAGTCTCCATGTTTCTTTAATATTCTTTTCATTTTTTTGAAAGTTTTTCATAAAATACTCTTTCTTTAATTTTCGTATTTGGGTATTCACGATGTTATTTAATTTTCTATAATCACTCATATTCTCATCATTATAATTATTTTTCTTGCATTTTTTCCATGCCTTATCTTTTTCCATTATTAAACCCATCATTTCTTGAGTTATCCACGGTTTTTTTGCCGTTTTGTTTTTTTTACCCTGAATTTTTGATTTTTTATAAATATCTTTAAAATTTTCAGCAAAAAATTCATAGATTTTATCACTTTTTTTATATTCTGAAACCCTGTTCCAATTTACCTTCTTAATATACTTATTTACTAATTTTACATCTATCATCCAATCTTTGCCAACGTTTTCTACAATACTGTTTCTACCACAATTTAAATTAACCCAGAGAATATTATGATCAGCAAACTTTTTTGTAATTACTTTAACTTTGCAATCCCAGTCGAAAACACGACATATCACATGATCTAAAATTGATTTTGTAATTTTTCTACCATATTTTTCAATCCTTGTTGGCATATTGACTTTTTGAGTTAACCCATATTGGCTTAATACGTTCAAATACCTATTAATACCTGGATTTGCACTGTCAAGTATGTTCAAATTAAAATCTCCCATTATAATTAACTTTTCATTATCTCCAAACATTTTTAGTAAACTATTAAACGAATCCATAAACCTATTAATATTACAATTAGGTGGTCTATATATTATTATACAATACAAATATTTTTGAACTTCTTTCATATTGATACAAGGAAAAAATATTTTTCCAGTAACACCTTCACATTCTTCAATATTTTGTGCTTCATCTATCACAAAATTTAAATTTTCTTTAATATAGATAATAATGCCACCCCCTTTTTTATGTTTTCTACAAAACGGAAATTGCTTAAATCCTGTAATATTATATAGTTCACTTTCCTCCTCACTAATATCCACTTCAAGTAAGACAAAAAAATTCACTTCTCCAACCATTTCTATATATATTAACAGTTCATTCCAATATTTTTTTATGCTCCTAATATTCACCATAAACCAGTTAAACTCATCCATTTCCATTTGAAAAAAAAACAAATAGTTACTTATTTTACCAAAATTGAACTGTTCCTTCAATTTCTCATCCTTTCTAAATCCTTTTCTTGCTTTATTTTAAAAACCCTAGTGTCAGATGATTTTCGAACATAGATATTTCCATAGCGTACCCATACAAATTTCCAATTAAAATCTTTGCCTTTTTGTTTCGCTTTCCAAAATAAAGTTTTGTTTAATTTTGTCAAATTTTCATTTATGTAAATTCCTTGTGGTAATTCTCCTTTTACTTTTAAATCTCTCAATTTTTTCTTTCCAGCTAAAAATTTTCCCGCTACCTCTTCATCTCTAAATTTAATTATCACTTTTTTGTCCTCTTTAACTTTTGTTGCAACAAGGTGCATTTTTATGACTTCTGACATGTTAAAATTAATATTTAATTTTTCACCCAAGTTGACCACAGCCGCCTTAACTTCTTCATTAGTGTTACACTTCAATCCGGCTATTTCCACATTTCCATTACGGCTATATTGCTCCATATCATTCAGTTGATATGTCAATTCTTCAATACACTCTTGTTGTTTTAAACATAAATTTTCCAGTTCATTATTTCTATTTTGAAGTTCTTGTTGAGCTTGTTTCTGCTGTTGTTGCTCCTCGATTAGCACGTCATATTTTTCTGAAAGAAAATCCATTGATTTTTTTAGGTTGGCAAATTCTACGCGTCTTATTTGGTCCATTTTCTCATGCAACGCCTTTAAACAGGATTGTAACCCTTCCTTATCGCTCGGTTCTTCTTCACTGACGTAGCGTTTGGCACCAGATTCTCCACTTTTTCCTCTGCATGCTTCGCATTTCCATTTCTTTTTCGCTGGTGCCCCCATGCTGCGCCATGTTCTTTCGGCTAACGAACAAGCAAAATGATACCCTATTTTGCACGCTCCACAGATAACATAATCGTTATCTACCGGAAGCTCATTTTCACATCGTCCACACAACTCTGCCATTTTTGGCATATTCCTCAAATCTTCAAGAATGTTTAATATAACTTGAAATTTCAAATATGTATTTAATAATTATCAACTTGTACACGATTACCTGATTATCACTTCAAGAATAATAATAATAATAATAATAGAAAGAAAGGAGAAGTGGATGAAATATCGTATTGTAGATGGGAACTAACAATGGGCATTTTGTAACAATGCAGAGAAGATGAGAAATTAAAATGATGCTGTAAATTTTGAATTCTTCACTATAAAGAACACTAAAATTTTTCCATAAATACCAAGTCAATCCAATGCAAGTATGTGTATGGCAGGACTAGAAGGGTTCATGAACCAGGGCCAGCAATTATGGATCCAAATATTTAAAAGGGCAGCAATAAATTGAATTAACAGTTGTAGAGCGATTTTTTTAAACAGTCTTCTGACAGCAACTCTGGTGATATATTACATATATCTGGTGGTATATTACATTTTAATTTTTGAAGGTCACACTAACTTTTTCTCGGATTTGACCATTTTACGTACTGTAATTATATTTTTAGAAATCTGCCCAATTTAAAACATGAGGAAAGCCTGTGAAAATCGTGTCGATCGTTAAACCTGATATTCATCCACAAGTGTGCTTTTGTTGAGTCAAGTCGTCTGATCACTTTTGAGTCGACTACCATGAAAATTACAGTGGTAGCCAACTGCCTACTCAGATTTGTGGAATTTGTCCAGCCCTGGTTTGATTAAGAGTTAGGAGTTTTGTTTCTCATCTCCCGTTTTTAGTCGTATACGTTTATATTTATCTCAAAGTGGGTACAGTTATATATAACTGAGGTGTTGCAGATAACTACAGGACAATATAACGGGAAGCCTACCCGCTCGATTGCAGGGGCCGGCTCGGTCGATTGGCAGAATGGAGGGAGATGAAGATGGCCTGCAGCAGCCAGCAGTTTCCACAGTCGGGGAGAGGGGGGGATGTCAAAACTGTCAAGTTTTTGATAAAATTACCCAATTATCATTTGATGTCGAGCCGACCCCTGCAATCGAGCGGGTAGGCTTCCCGTTATACTGCCCTGTAGTTATCTGCAATACCCTGTATATGCAGGGTGTATCAGGTTCGATGGTCATAACGTACCTAGCGTGATCCTTTGCATGATTACAAACTTAAACTTCCTTAATGAAATAGTCGAAAACTCAAAATTTAAGTTGCGTCGTTACGTCATTTATGAACTTTCCGCACCAGCAGTTCATTAAATTCAAAGGGGCGATTACAATTAAATCGGCGGCAATTGTTAAGATTAAATGACGTTTTCGACAGGTTTTCAGCAAACTTCGCGTGATGTTCTGAACATTTTGCATAAGGAACTTGTAAGTTTGTAATCATGCAAAGGATCATGCTAGGTACTGTATGACCATCGAACCTGATACACCCTGTATAAGGGGTACATACACAGTTCGTACTATTTTTTAGAAATCTTAAATAAGGAATTCTTAAGGACTTTTTAAGGACTCTTGAGAGATTTTTTAGGGACACTTTTAAGAATTTTTTTTCATTGTACATGAATTAAATTACGTTTAACTAAAAATTAATTTAAATTCCTACATGCATAAAATTACAATTTAGTAATAAAAGAAATATATAAAATTTATTACAATTTAATTTATAAATAAAATGTTAATGGTTTTTTTAAATATCGTTGTTTTTCAGATATTTCAGTATTTAAGTCTTGTATCTGTTTTTCAATTGTTTTAATATTATCTCTCATGTCTTCACATTTAATGAAATGGTCGACACTTCTTAAAGGTTTTGCTTCTTTTGCAACTTGAGCAACAGAGTTGTTCAAGAGCAAAAGATCGCATTTTAACTTTTTTCTTTTAGCTGTAAGCAAATCAATATTTTCATTCTTTCTTCTATCTGATCTTTTTTCTCTTCCTCTTTGTAAATGTTCCATATACTTCTGACGAGCTGATGATACCGATGCTCGAAGCTCCTCTGTAATTTCAATGTTTTCAACACCACCACAATATCTTACGTGGTCGCAAACAGTCCTAGGTCTGTGTAAGTTACACACACACCATATTTTTGACCTCAATTTTTTTATTAACAGAAAAGCCTGGCCATGGGATAAATTCAGAAGGGATTTTGTAATATTTCAAATATCACAATATTCCGATATTGTATATTGGTGTCCACAGTTTCTGGCTATTTTCTTTTATTTACAATATTCCTTTTTTTGCCAACAGCAAAGTAAGAAATCCGTTAAGTCTTGTATTTTGAGGAGAGTAGTTGGAAAAGTCTGACGCTGTAGACTTTACTTCACTGTTAATAAATTCTTTGAATTGCAGCAAAATTACATCACACTTTTCTTCTTTAATGGAGCTAGAACACACTTATTCTGAAAGTACATTTTTCATTTTTGAATAACACTTTTCTGGATTAACATCAGTTTTGGATTCAGGCAAGCAATTATTTCTCACAAGTGAATAATTGATGGGACACTTGTATGCAATATTCTCTAAAACAGTCAAAATAAATTTTTGGCAATCATATTTAAAGGTCAAAATTTCTTTTTCATGTGTTTTTTTAGATTTCTGCAGTTTTTTTATATGATGTCAGCAACAAATCCACAGCTGACAGATGCAACTGCCGAATAACTTATTAAGTCATGTTTTACATAAAGTACTTAAAAAAAGTACTTCTTAAAGACCATATAATAAATAGTCAAATTTACAGACTGTTAAGATAAAAATAAGTACTTTTTAAAATCTTTTTAAGGGCCCTTAAAAGCTAAAACTAAAAACAAGGAGTTTTTAAGGACTTTTAAGGACAGTACGAACAATGACATATACATCAAATCCATCCATATGTAATCACTTGCCTATGGAATAGTGTTGATTGATTAACAAATTATTTCAAGGACATTAGTTCAACAGTTTGTTTATTAATTATGTGTTTATATCTTTCTGTTATGTACTTATTCAAAAATTTCTCCATTTACTTATTAGAAATAAACTCTCCACCCGTGTCAATTTCTGCCAAGATTATATGTTAATTAGCATGGGATTATAAATTGCTCACATTTTAAATCTTGTAAATTTGAACTGAAGATGGTTGAAAACCGAAACGCGTATTAAAAATAATTCTCAAATTTGAACCTGGATATCACTGTTCTTAATTCATTGTGCAACAATAAGTAAAACCACGTGTGAAAATCTGTGGTAAAACCGTCTCTTCTGCTCATGTAGTTAATTCTTTGCACTTCACGTGTGAAAATGAAGTGTTTGCGTCTCAAAATTTTTCTCAAGTCAATTATAAATTTACATTTATT